>JAJJMA010070168.1:0-12386 GCA_023529015.1 Papaver nudicaule
ATTTGTGCATCAATTTTCGTGGTCACCATAAAGTGTACATTCATCCATGACATCGTCTCAAGTTACATAAACTTGAGACTGTGCACTATCAAATATGCATTGTAGGATAATACTACTAGGGACCTAGTAGCTATGAGCAGCAAGGAAAAGAGAAAATTGTGATCTTTCTATCCAGGAATGAGACCACACCTACATATATAATTTTTAAGTGATTTGTACCCAGGTAGTAATGGTACAAACATTACTTGTTCCTAGGTATCAGTGGTGACAACACTGATAGTGGTGACAATGCTAGGACTTTTTTTTGAAAAGTTTTCTTGCACTTTCTATAAAAAAAAATCAAAATTAGAATGTTTATACCACTTGTACCTAGGTTATAAGAACATTTTTCTACCACTTCTGCCTGGACACAGATGTCAAAATTTATATTACGACAAGTTTATACTACTTGTACCTAGGTTATAACTACACATTCATGAAGATTTTTACCACTTGTACTGGGGTACAGTTGGCAAAACCATATACAATAACACATTCATAATCAAATCAATTTTAAACACAAAATTAAGCACTTGTACCTAGGGTTTTACAAGTTGTACAGTACCCATATGGAGCAAAATAAAACACTTGTACCTAGGTTTTACTCATTGACAAATAATCAAACAGTCGATGAACATCAAAAATCAAACCATACCCACATAGTGAACAATTAACCAGTTGTACCTAGGTTTTACTCTTGGATAATTAATCAAACAGTTGATAAACATCACAATCAAAATCTAAAACGAAACAAATTAAAACCCAATTCATTTACTTTATCTCTATTCGTGTTTACTAACAAAAACAAATTAAAATTAAAATTAAAACGAAATTATACAAAAATTTAAAATTAGGCTTACAAAATTACTAATTTTAGGGTTCATTGTTTTACTGCATGTGAGATATTAATGGATGTGATGCAGATGGTGGCGGTGGTTCTGCTGCTGTTGGTGGTGGTGTTGATTTTTTGGTGGTGGTGGAGATGGTGGAGTTGGCGTTTGTTGGTTTTGTTGTTGTTGGTGGTGGTTCCACTGTTGCTGTTTGGTTTTGCGGTGGTGGTGGAGATGGTGGAGTTGCCTTTTGGTTTGGTGGTGGTGGTGATGATGGTTGTCGTTGTTGCTGGCGGTGGAAATGGAGATGGTGGAGGAATACATCTGTGTGAAGAAGATGAAGACCGAGAAATTGAAAAAGAATTACCCTGAAAGTTGTTGTCCGGAAATTTGACATGTCATTATTGTCTTCTACAACAAGTTGATATTTTTGAAGCCCAGTAAGACCTCGCGGCCAGGTCCAGTACACTCAATTTCTCAAATAGATGGATACAAAATTCACTGGAAAATACAATTCAAGTTTTGGATTGGATCAACCCCACAAATGTTGTATACAATTTTTTGATTTGAGGCCAAATGTATATCCAAAATTCAAATGCATATGTTTACATCCTCACTAAGACACTAACACCGTTGACAGATACTCTCGTAAGCCTTTTTGATGTTTGAGAAAGAGAGAAAAAAGTGTGAGTTAAAAAGAGGCATATTAATACAACAAACTAGGTTATGGTAGCTGTTTCATTTAAGAATTTTTCTAATGTCTTTCTGCAACTGTAGTCAATATTAAGTAGACTTAAGCTCTACATAAAAAGCTGTCTTTTTCCTGTCAACACATACTAGTTAGCATTCTCCGTTCATGATTTAAATTTCAAGCTCTATGAAACTTAATTTTTAAAATTTGCATACCCATTTATTATCATTTAGTTTTGAAACCATGGCTTCTGATTTCTAATCTTTTTCACCTCTCCTTGTTATGATTCAGGATGTTTAGTCTTATAATGGCTTTGGCCTTGTATCCATTGGTGGTTATAGCTTGGGCTTTAAGTGGTGTTATGCTTTTGGAAGCAATGATTCCAACAAAGTTCATCATCCATGAGTTTTTTCAACTTTGCAAATCGGGTTTAGCTCACTGGTTCAAAGAAAGGCGGTATTCATAAACAATTCAAAACTTCCGTGATTGTCGCATGTATATTTCTCTAAAAATCAGTCAAAAACCTAAGTTATTACTCACCTTTCTATTTTACCTCATCATTCTTTCATATCACAGCTGGTATTATGAAAATAAAGGTAACAACTCATCCACTTCACCGTATATTGAGCAACTAAAAATATATCATAGATTTCTCTAAGAAATCCTGTCAACACTACCCTCAAAAACCCTAAACCCATAACCTTCGTAGATCGTTATAAAAAAGTGCCTCCTTTTTCCTGGAAAAACCCTAAATCAATATCAACAATGGAAGCCAGCAGCGCTAGCAGTATCAGCACAAAATCTCAGTCCCCTGTTACAGAGATAACCACAAAGCTCAAAGAGACTAATATCGTGTCAGAAGTTGAGAAGATACATACTCATGATGATGCAGAAGAATCTGATGACTCAAAGCCTATGCTTATTGGAAAAGTAATGATTGAAGGGAGAATGCCAGTCACAATGGTAGAGGATTTCATCAAACTCACCTGGTCATTCATACGAGAAGACGAAGCTGTAAAAGTCATGGAGGTTGAACAAAATATAATGATATTCACTTTCCAACAATGGATGCAATTAGAAAAAGTATGGGAAGAAAGACCATGGAGTGTAAATGGTTTCATGCTTGTGGTTTATGATTATGCTCCTACAGTTATCTACCAGGAACTGGACTGGGACAAACACTGCTTTTGGATTCAAATCAAGCTAATGTTACCAGAGCACATGAACCAGAAAGTGGTTAAGGAGATTGGCGAGACAATGGGTGATGTTGTGGTTGTATGGCCTAAAGAAGGTTTACCTGATACTGGAGAAGTCTTTAAAGTTTGTGTTCTACTAAGTCTCGCTGCCCCATTAAGAAGAGGAATACTTGTACCCACAGCTGCTGGAATATCAAGGTGGTTAAAGTTCTTCTATGAAAAACAAGCACACAAGGTTTGCCCTCATTGTTATGTTATTAAACATGATCGTCACAAATGCAAAGATTTTGCTAAGCAATTGAAAGCAATGCATGACAAGCCTCTTCTTCTACAAAACATAAACATCTCGAAGAAAGTCACACAGAGGCCTGTTAGAAGTATCATTCCCAACACCAAGCAGACTGCAAGGAGAAGTGGAAAGGCACCAGCTTTTATTCCACCAAAATATGGAATAGCAATTGAAGGGATAACTCTGATGAGCAATACCACAATGATCATTTCTGAGAACAAGTTGGCGGATAATTCACATGCTAGACTAGGGAAAAGACTTAGAACCTCGAATATACCAATCTCCACTCATTCCGGTAACTCAGCTGAACTCATGGATGATGATGTCCTTATGGAATCTTCACCAAATCAAATAACCACCGAGGATAAAATTCAATTGGTTGATCAGACTAAGCAGCCTGAAGGAGTAACAAAGGAGTTAGGGGTAAATTCTAAACTTAAAACCTTTAAATTCCTTTCCAACTTTCTGTGTTTTAATTATTTCAACTGCTATCATTTACAGTCGAGTTGTCATTACGAGTCATTAATAGATTTCAACTCATATGCACACATAGCATTTATTACATTAGGCAATAGTAGTGGCATTCAACCAAATAATATTCCCATCTGTCATAATTACATTCGCATTAAAATTAGTTCTGTACACATTAAAGATTTCTCAATCATTAGTCTTAGATTTTGTATTAGTGTAGATAGACTTAAGATAGTATTACACTCATTTGGTTTTGATAGTACAACCAGAATGAAGGTTCTTTCCTGGAATGTACAAGGGTTTAAAAACCCTGCAACTAGATCCCACCTTAAGGATTTAATTAGAACTCAAAACCCAGATATCATCTTTTTATGTGAAACCAAGCTTAGTTCACAAAAAATCAAACCCCTGCTTAAACAATACCAATATCCAAATACCTGCATTATGGACTCAGTAGGCCTTTATGGTGGTTTGGTTTTATTATGGAAGGAAGGTTTTTCTTGTGAAATTGTAAGTCAGGAAAATAACATGTTTCATTTGCTAGTTCAAGCTGATCCAAGCAAGCCAGAATGTCTTTTAAGCTGCATGTATGGTGCTCATAAAAATCCAATGAAGAAAACACAGTGGGACTTCATAAATGACCTTGGAGGAGAAATTCAACAGCCATGGGTTCTAATAGGTGATCTAAATGTTCACTTGGCAACAAACTGCAATTCTTCTTCTTCTTCTTCAGGTGATGGCTGGGTTAATAGCATCATTAACTCGGATGGGCTTCAAGATATGGGGTTTGAAGGTAAAGAGCACACATGGACTAGCAACAATCTTGGCACAGGAGCAAAAAAGTCAAGAATAGATATGGCCTTAGCAAATGATGAGTGGTACAACAACTTTCAGAGCTCTAAAGTTCTTCACTTAAATCTGGTTGCAAGTGATCACAGTCCTATTTTGCTAATTACTGATTATAATCAGCCATAGCTTTGGAAGCCCTTTAAGTTTTTCTACACTTGGTTACATGATAAGACTTGTGCAGTTCAAATAGCTACTGCTTGGGAAGCTACAGTTTCAGGCTCTCCAGCCTTTAAACTTAGTACCAAACTTAAGCTTACTAGACAAGCTTTGGCAAAGTGGAATAGAGATTACTTTGGTGACATAAACAAGAGAGTGGATGAACTACAAGAGAAGCTTGCATATCTCAAGAAGCAAACTACTACAGATGAAGTGCATTCCCAAATAGTGGACATCAATCAAGAACTCACAAACTGGCACAAAATTCAGCATGACTTCAATAAGCAAAAATCAAGAGACACATTCATGAATGATGTGGACAACAACACCAAGTTCTTTCATACCATGACTAACAGGAGAAAAACAAGAAACAATATTGATAGTCTACAGGATAAGAATGGTAACTGGGTTTCTACAAGGAAATAACTGGAATCTCTTCTTACTTCTCATTTCCAAGACATCAGTACTTCTTCAAACCCCTGCATTCAAGACCCTTACTACTCAATACTTCCTAAAGTCATCACAGATGAAGACAATGCCATGTTGGTTAAGATTCCAGATGATGAAGAGATCTTTAGATGCTTAAAAAGCATGGAAAATTGGTCTGCCCCTGGACCTGAAGGTTTCTCAGCTGGTTTTTATAAAACTCAATGGAATACAGTCAAAGAAGAGGTATGTGCAATGGTTAAACAATTCTTTAATTCCAAGTTCATTCATAAAAACATCAACAAGACCTTCATCTCACTCATTCCAACGAAGAGGAAAGCAACTGTTCCAGCAGACTACAGACCTATTGGTCTTTGTAATACAACCTACAAGCTGATCTCAAAGATCCTTGTAAGTAGAATGAAACCCTTAATGGACAAGATTGTCTCACCATTTCAGGCAGCATATGTCTCAGGCAGACTCATCAATGATAACACTATCATTGCACAAGAAATGATTCATTCTATGAAGAACAAGTACACATGAGATGGTTGGTGTGCACTTAAACTAGACATGCCAAAAGCATTTGACAGGCTAGAGTGGCCCTTCTTAATGAAAGTACTCAGCAGTTTTGGTTTCTCAGATGATTGGTGTCAGATTCTTCACCAGTGTATAAGTACTACTTCACTATCAGTTCTCCTAAATGGCTCTCCATGCAAAGAGTTCAATCCATCCATAGGTATAAGACAAGGGGATCCTCTCTCCCCTTATCTGTTTATTCTTGCAATGGAATTCTTGTCAAGAACATTGACTGAAGCTCATACAAATGCAACTATTAAAGGGTTCTTTGTATTTAGAGATGCCCCAGCTATCAATCACTTGCTTTTTGCAGATGATTGTCTAGTATTCACTCAAGCTAACCTCTCTACTATCCATAACCTTATGCATGAAATGCAAGTCTTTGGAGAACAATCTGGTCAAGTAATTAATTTTGAGAAATCTGCAATTTTCTTCAGTAGTAGTGTTCCACCTGATGTATGTGAAGATTTAAGAGATGTGCTAGGTGTTAAACAAATGGACAAGAAGGAAAAATACCTTGGCTCTCCATTGTTGCTAGGAAGATCCAAAAATGAAGCCTTAGCTGATATTAAAGAAGCTTTTAAGAGAAGAATGGCAAGCTGGAAGTCCAAGTCATTATGTCTTGCAGGCAGAACAACCATGGTTAAGACAGTGCTCAATACTGTTCCTTTATACCAAATGAGTACCTTTAAATTACCTAAGGATCTCATCATGGAATTAGAGGCAATAGAAAGGAAATTCTGGTGGGGATACAATTCAAATAGAGGTCTGTGTTTATGTGCATGGAAGGAACTTTGCAAATCCAAAGATGCAGGTGGGTTGGCTTTTAGAGAACTTGAATGTTTGAATCATGCTCTCTTAACTAAACTGGCTTGGAGAATCCTTCACCAAACAGAGAGTCTGTGGGTCAAGGTCCTTAAAAGTAAATACTTCAAGGAAGGGAATTTCTTACATTGGAACTGTGACAATAAAAAGAATACTTCTTGGGTGTGGAAGGGGATAGAAAATGTCTTAGCTGTACTTCAAAAGAACTACTTCATCTATATCAACAATGGGAAAACAACAAATATCTGGAAAGATAAGTGGATACTTGGACTAGACAGCACACTGGAAGTACTCGCTCCACAACAATCAAATCTGGTATTAGTCAGTGAATTAATGATACCAAACTCTGAAAATTGGAATGTCACACTTCTTGGAAATCTCTTTGAGCCAACTATAGTACAAAAGATCTTACAGATTACAATAACACGGAATGAAGATGATGTGCTTATTTGGACTGCAGCTAAGAATGGTAAATTCTCAATCAAAAGTGCATACAATGCCATCACTGCAGGTAGATATCATATTGTTTCATCTTCTTCATCAGTTCCAGCTCATACATGGAAAGAGTTGTGGAGATATCGACTTCCTCATAGAGTCAACTGTTCACATATAAATGCATGAAGAACATAGTATCTACAAACATAAAGAGAGCAAGATTCAACAAAGAAGTTGATCCTATGTGTAGTCTATGCAAAACTGAAGCTGAAACTCTGCATCATCTATTATTCACCTGTAGGCACACAAGACAAGTTTGGAGGAATGTAAATGTCAATATTGATGTTGCAGCTGGGATGTACAACTCAGTCTCTGCCTGGATGTCAGACTGGTTTGACCCATTAAAAGCCACCAACTCTGTATCTCATAAGAATTGGATCACTACTCTAATGACTGGATGCTGGGTCATTTGGAAGGATAGATGTGAGCATGTATACCAAGGAACCACCCTTAACCCCATTAGCACAGCCAACAGGATCAAGTTCCATTTACAGGGATTCTTAATAAGCTCTAATACTAACTTGAATCTATCTGCAGGTCATTCTGTGTTAGAGATCAGAAGATGGAAACCTCCATCAAATGGGGTTTTAAAAATCAATGTTGATACTTCTTTCTATGAGGGAGACACTAACTGTGGTATTGGTATGGTTGTGCGTAATTGTGCAGGTGAATGCACAGCAGCTAGGGGGAGTACGGCTCCAACATCTTAGATGCAGAAGAATGAGAATGCCTGGCTGTAAAGTGCGTTGTGAAGTGGGCAGCTGATATGAAGTTAGATTCAATTCAAGTGGAGGCTGATGCAGACACAGTAGTAAACTCAATCAACTCTGATGATCCTCTAGTCAGATGGGAGAACAGAAGGCATATTAGAGATATTCAATTACTTTCGAGAAGTTTTAAGTCTATTCAATTTTTAAGTTGTAATCGAATCTGCAATGGAGTGACTGATGCCATCTCTAAGCACTGTAATAAAGAGAGATGCAGTTTCACTGAAACCACTACCATCTCTCCGTGGATATTAGACCTTGTTCACAAGGATAAATTGTCTGTAAGAGTCAATTCCATCAACTGAATAAATTTGCTTTCTTATCAAAAAAAAAAAAAAAAAAAAAAAAAAAAAAATAAAAGCACTAACGGCGGGGGGAAGAGCCCAGAAGGCGTAAACACAAGATGTACTTTTTTTTTTTTGGTACAAGATGTACTACCGTTATTCCGTTCCCATCCATTTTTGCAGCTTTACCTTAGTGTTTGGCGTGCGAAGAACCGGAACAGAACCTATAGACGGAACTCACCGTTTCAAATCAGACTGCTCCGCATGCAAAGACCTTTTTACCACAAACAAAACATAAAATAACGAATCCAACCGCATAATTTTCCTAGTAATTCGGCAAACGCACAAGGGCAGTAGTTACCATGTCTAACTCGCTATATAAACAAGTTCTGAATCTTCTGATAACAAAAGAATTATTCAAGTCACCGATTTTTCCCGCAAAGAATTTCTAAGTTCCTGTACTTTTTTTATTGTGATTTCTCAAAATATGTAAGAAATCTGGCAACTTTCAGAGCTAATTCTGATACTAACAACAAATCTGTTAATTGTAATCTAAATTTTGTTTGATGTTTTTTTTTCTCAAAAAGGAGAGGTTCTATTAATCGTCCACCAACACCAGATGCAGAGGAAGATGAAGAAGAACCTACACTTCAAGAAATCATAAACATCAAAGTAAGCTTTTTTCTTACTCTACGTTTCTTTACAAATCAAAGGGTTCTTTTTGGTTTTTGCTTTTTTTTTGTTGTTGATTTTAGGGATGAGTTAGGGTTTATTGTTATCTAGTGTGTATGAGCTAGATTTTTAAAGGGTAACCCCGCTGTTTGTGGATCTTTTGAGTTGATTGAATGTGTTTTGTGTTTAGTTGATTGAAAGTGGTGAAAAAGAAAGACTTAAGGAGCTATTGAGGGAAAGGCTGATAGAATGTGGTTGGAGGGACGAAATGAAAGCTTTATGCAGGTTCTTCTCTAATCTCTACTATTAACTTCTTAATCTTAGATGAATGTAGTGATAAGTTAGCAGGGCATTGCGTGTTCTTTTTTGAATAATTGAAGTATCTTATGAGTATAAACACTAGTTTGATTAGGTAAGGTAAGACCAAGTGATAGAAAACAACGAACAAAATGTTACTAGATTAGTCAATGAGTGTTTCTCCTTCATTAGGTATTGCTCCATTATTCGTTTTGAACCAGGAAATAGGTCTCGTCTAGAAAGTTAGCTTCGTGCTCTGTAACACTTTGGGTGAATGGGGTAGTGGGGAAACCCGGCAACAATATCTTGTAAAACTTGCAAATGATTCGCAAGTTGTCCATTGTTTATGCGATTGTTCAGAATTTTTGGACGCCATGCTTATTTAAGTTGTTAGAAAATAGAAAGAAATTCTCCTTCCGCATCCGTAAGTACCAAATCTGTTATGTACTATAGTTCCCTAACTTGGTTTACTGTTCTTCTCCTTCTCTCTTCCTTCTCCTTCTTTTCCGTCTCTCTTCCTCCTGCTCTGAAAAATCTCTCTCTGTAAAACACCACTATTTTAATTACGATCCATTAAATCGTTCACACACATAATTATTTTCGATCAAAATCATATTCCAATTTTTGTTTGTCTTAAGGGTTATATAAGATTTGGGGGCAGGTAGATCTGTGTTTGCGAAGAAACAAGGTGGGTTTAATATTTGGGGTTTCAAATGAAGTTAGAGCCCGTCATCAACTACGGTTATTCATAATAGCACGTTTTAGGTCCAAACAAGTATTGATTTTACATGAGAACATGACAATCATGTCTGGGTTGTCATTTGAAAATGCACAGGAAGGTTTGTAAGTTTCTGCCATGGCCGCTAGGCTAATAGAATGAAGAACAGAAGAAGATGAAATATTAAGGGTGTGTATGTATGTAATTTTGCTAGGAAATTTGACCAGTCAGTGGACCATACTGACTACTTAACGTTTGAAAGAGATGGACAGGATAGATTCACTAATATTTTCCGTTTGGGGATAGATCCGCAAACACTAATCTGAAACAGGGATAGATTCCCAATTTTCCCATTGTATAAGGACCTTTCTTAGTTTTGATCGTCCTTGCCATCTGATGTTTCTTTTTATTTTATTATATTTTTCAATGGGAATTCCTTTGTTTCCAATTATGACCAGATGGAGAAGGTTATACTCTTGTTAGCTCTTCCTAATTTCCAACTTTCTGTCTCTACTTTCCCTAGGGCCTTTGCAAGGAAGAAGGGAAGGAACAATGTTACCGTGGATGACCTTGTACACGTAATTACTCCAAAAGGCAGAGGTATTAGTTGACATGTCTAAAAGATAGCCGTCTTTCGTGTTTCCTTAAATATTGCATGTATGTTGTTGACGTCTTTCGTGAACATTGCATTTATGTTGCTGACGTCTGTTTCTTCGCATTTGCAGCCTCTGTTCCTGATTCTGTAAAAGCTGAGTTGTTGCAGCGCATAAGAAGTTTTTTAGTATCAGCTTCTCTCTGACCTAATGGCGGCATCAGTTTTGCAGAATGTTCTTTAGCCACAGATTCGAATATTTTGTGGTCTAAGCTGCAGTATCTTCAAGAGAATACTGCAGCTGGGCCCCACTTGTTTTTGGTGTAATGTATTTAGGATGTTGTCATAGGAATGATCAATTGCTTAAAAACATTGTCTCCAGATTCTAACATGTTTTACAGCTCTTATTGTTCGAGTTAGATTGGTTCTTCCCTAAAATTTTCTTTTTTACTGTTCGATTAGATTGTTTGTCACCTAATATTTTCTTCGTTATAGTATGCGACATCTATCTGCAAGAAACCAACTAGTTGCAATTTCCCTTGATTGAGTTTCAGATAACTAGTGGTGCTCTCCTCCTACATTTGGAAAGCTGATTCTGGGGCTTCAAAAAAATTGAAGCCCTCGGATCACTGGTCTCCCAAAAGTAATTTTGCTCTCCCCCTATGTATTTTTTTTTAAATACCAAATTTGCCCATTATATTTAGTGTTTCATTAGTTAACATATGATTAACTTAACTTAATTTAATTAAACTTATAATCAAAATAATTAAGTCATGGTGTTTCACCATTACTGTCGCCACCGCCGCCGTTGCCGTCGCCGCCACCACCACCATCAAAACAGTTTCATCACCATCATTTTTTGTCTCTGTAATTGAAAGAGATATCACCAATAATTTCTTAATTGAAAGGACCTACCCTCATTCTCTTCACAACAACAACGAAACCAATCAAGCCTCTACAACATCGATACGGTAGGATTACGGGTGAGATTATGAGGATGATGAATAAAACTAATGATTTATCGACCGTAGAGAGAATGGCAGATGAAGCATGGACAATAGGGATGAAAGCATGGGAAGAAGTCGAGAAATTTGATGTTGGTGCTAAAACTAGGTCACATTCACTCCATGAAAATCAAAAAACGTGAACCAGAACAACTTACGGCTGCAATCTGAAGAACATCTAGCCGTAAGTTAGCCATTAAAGCTTCAGATGCAAGACGTAAGTCCATCTTAGTGGTCGTAACTTACTTACGGCTAATACCGATACTATACTTAGCAACCGTAAGTTCAATGTAAATCAAAAATTTGTGTCGCAAGGTTACCAGCCGTAAGTACAAGTTAGCAGCCGTAAGTGCTATAGAATTTGAAGTGATTAAATGTTATCTTCTTCTGCGTCTATATGTACTAATAATTGGAGATTCATTGTTCCAATTGTGGGGGTATTGAATGAATTTTGGGATGAAGGGGTCCTTATGTGTGTGCGCATGAGAGATTTAGATAAGCCAACCATATGTGATGTATGTAGAATGATATGCACCTAGAGACTCGTTGTAGGGTCCTGGTGTTTGCCTAACGTTTTTTGGATGTCTCGTACGAATAAATTCTCAGATTTGGTTCTACCAATCTGAGAGTGACGCCATTTTGGTGGTCGGCACGGATGAAACATGGGAGTAAGTGAGGGTTGACAAAGAAGATGTCTACTGTGGAAGGTTAATTGAAACAATTGACTCTGACTCAATGTTTGCTTATGCTTCTTCTCTAGCTTTAGAGGGGTGTGATACAAAATCCCATGTTGTCAGTGTAACTTACCGCTACTAAGGCAAATACGTGTGCAGCCGTAACTAAACTTACGGCTGCTAGCTTGTACTTACGGCTGCTAACCTTGCGACACACAAATTGTTGATTTACATTGAACTTACGACTACCAAGTATAGTATCGGTGTTAGCCGTAAGTAAGTTACGGCCACTAATATGGACTTACGTCTTGCATCTGAAGCTTTAATGGCTAACTTACGGCTAGTTGTTCTTCAGATGCGAGCCGTAAGTATCTCTGGTACTCGTTTTTTGATTTTCATGGAGTGAATCTTACCTAGTTTTAGCACCAAATCAATACCAAAGAGTGGGTTTAGATGGTTACCTTTGGTACTCCATTGTTCCACCATTGTTGGTTGCATCCATGATCAAAAAATCGAAAATGAAAATTTTGGA
>JAJJMA010070169.1:0-17278 GCA_023529015.1 Papaver nudicaule
ACAAGGTTCTTTGTAAACAAGAGTTTGCGATGTAAACAGGGGAAGGCCCCTTTTAGAAAACAACTAAGTACCCACGTGTATTAAGTAAAGGTTCTTTGTTTTTTGTTTTTTTTTTAATGTATTTTTGAAGGTTGTTAACTAAGGTGTTTACATGGAAATATAATTAATTTGATTTTTCTTTTTTCATGACAAAATAAATTTGATTATACACACAATGTTACTCCCCCAGAAAATAAATTGTCCGTGTTTCTATAGTTAAAATCCTGTCCACCCGGTACAGGCACGAAGGTGTTAGCGGTGGCAAAAGTATTGGGTTTTTGTAAATTAATGTCGTTCATTTGATTGAAAGATTCAAATTTATTCTTTTTTTTTTTTAAATGGGGAATGACAATTTAGATTTTTATTATTTAAACGGTTCAGTCTAAAAAAAATTATTTAGACGGCAGCGCCGGCAGACGCATTCCGAGTGCATTTGAACTTTGAATATTATAACCGAAAGATTTTAGGAGAAACAGAATGGCAGACGCATCGCGTGTGCGTTTAGGCTAGTATCTATTATTTGTAGTATTTTAGAAGGCTCTGAGATACAATCTAGATTTAATTTGTGATTCATTCGTTAACAAATAATCGGTATATATGAAATGTTGGTGGAAATTGAAGTTGTCAACGAAACAATAGAATTATCTTCGGTGGTAATATTTTTGGAACTGACCAATTTAGCTCAAAGAAGATCAAAGAGAAAGAAAATGAAGATAGTGTAACGAGTCAAAAAAACAAAAAATTACAAGAAGGAAACAAAATAGCAGGTCCTTTCTTCAGTTGAATTCAAAATAGATACTCCAATAAAATGGTGAAAAGCAAAGTAAATGTAAAAGGTTAAATTGCAATATAAACAGAGTATTTCCCTTTTAATTTTTTACTCATACAAAATTTTCAGACTACAAAATACGGATATGCCTGGGGCAAATAGACCCCACAAGCACCCTCTTCCTCGGTATGTGTGATATAGGGGTATCTTAGGCTAGCCAACAGCAACGGCTAAGCAATAGCAGCCGAGAACTATCTAGAAGATACTAGAAGAAGTTAAGTTGTTTACTTGTTCAGGGAGACATTCCTAGTTTAGGACTTGTCTAGTTTAAGATTTCTATTTCCTAGTTTAGATTGAATTGTCAGACATGGTTCTCTATATTTAAAGAGACCATTGCCTAGAAGAAAAGCAGAGAGAAGTCGAAAGACGAGAGGCAGAGAGTTTATCATCTGTAATCGAGATTTCTCAAGAAAATAAAAGAAGAAGTTAATCAGTTAATCGTTTTCTGTGATTGCTCGAGAAAATCAAGACACACTCTTGATACCTCTGATCGTATGCGTATCAAGTGGTATCAGAGCCGTGTTCTGACACCTGCGGAATAATTGTGGTGCATGGTCTTAACACGGGAAGGATACCTACGATCAGGAGAATCTACATTAATTTTACCAGATTCCAGAAAACCTAAAGAAAGTTACTACAAGAAGATGGGAGATGGAGAAGATAGTCTTTCATCTGGTGGAGGAGAGAAACCTACGAAGTTTGAGCTGCAACTACAAAGCTTAACAGATATTGTACATCAATTCATGAAAGCTAGTGTTGAGAATCAGGTTTCTAACTCGAGATCATCAAAGAAGAATAAAGGAATAACCTCATCAGGGGAAGCAGAAGATGATGCTGAAGATGAAGAAGATGAATCCTCAAACAGAAGCTTATATGGAGGACTGAAGGTCGGAATAAAAATCGATCTTACCGATTTTGATGGTTCCATAGATGCTGACAGACTAGATGGGTGGATAGACAAATTGGAAAATTATTTTTCAGTACATCAAGTAGCGGATGCTCAAAAAATAAGTTTTCATAGTTTAAAATTATCAAATCATGCTCTTGTATCGTGGAAGTCGTATAAGAAGACACATAAAGCAGAACCAGCAACATGGATACAATTTAAAGCCTTGATGAAGAATCAATTCTATCCACTAGGTCATGATGATGAATGTTGGTATAAATGGCAACATCTGCGACAAAGATATCAACAGACTACTCAAGAAGTTAATCATTTAATCGTTTTCTGTGATTGCTAGAGCAAATCAAGACACTCTTGATACCTCTGATCGTATGCGCAAGATTAAAAAAATAGGTTAAAAAATAGGTGCAAGATTAAAAAAATAGGTGCTCCATGCCACGATTAAAAAAATCGTTATCAACTGAAACCTCGGTTTATTTGACAAAATGCTCCATGCCTCGTTTATGTGCAAGATTAAAGAAATAGGTGCTTCAAAGATAAATCATTTAACGTGTAAAAGCCAAGAACAAAACTACTCGGTTACTAGCACAAACCGTTTTGGCTTCTGAAACCTCCCTAAATTTGGCCCCATGAATAAGTATTTGGCCCAATAAAAATAAATTAGAATAAGTTAAAATAGGGACATTTTAACACCCACCCCTTAGCCAAAAAAAAAATCGTTAGATACAATGACAACCATAAACCGATTATGTTTCAAATAAAATTGATCGGTCTATAAGAACATGAATAATAGACGATTATCGGTTTGAATTTTGGGTTTTTCATTCTTGAAAATCGACAAGCATAATCGGTTGTTTATTGGTCAATAAACGACCGATTGTTGCTATAATTTTTTCTTTCCGAAAATCGACAAGCACAATCGGTCGTTTATTGACCCATAAACAACCGATTGTTGCTGTGCTTTTTTCTTTCTGAAAATCGACTTGCATAATCGGTTGTTTTTTGGCCAATCAACTACCGATTCTTGCTTCAATCGGCTCTTGTTAAAGTTTCTGTTAACCGATTCTTGATGTGTGTTTTTTTATGTATCAAAATCGAATAACAGATAGATCCGATATCAATTACTCTCATACGTTTCAAGCTTAAACAATTAACAATAACAACTAACAATCAATTCCCATCTTTGAATTTCAAGCTTCACGATAATCAAAATTAAAGAAACCAAATTCGAAATTCAACAAAATAGATTAAACAATTAGTTAAACAGACTAGCCACATCCATTGATTAGAAACCTCATTACAGGAGTTACAAAGACAACACCCAATTTCATTCATAATACCCAAAACCCACCCAGAAAATGAAAGAAGATGATAGTGATTCATAGATGTCAATTTTGTTAACCCAAGTTCCCATCTTTCACGGTTTCCAATTCTTAATTCCTTGAATTTCAGATGAGATTGTTTGAATCTCATTTATCGTCAATGGAGTTGTTGTTGTTGTTGTTGTTGTTGTTGCCGCTATCGAGAGGAGAAGAAGAAGAATAGAGAACTTCAATGGAGTTGTTGTTGTTTTATCGTCTGGAGTTGCTGTTGTTGTTGTCGCTGTCGAGAGGAGAAGAAGAAGAATAGAGAACTTCAATGGAGTTGTTGTTGTAGTTGCCGCTGCTGTCGAGAGGAGAAGAAGAAGAATAAAAAAAAACTCAATCGGTAATAATAGAAACCTAGGTTTTGGACATCCCATAACACCCTTTAGTGGATGGGTTTAAATTTCATAGGGCCAAATACTCCACTGTGGGGCCAAATTTAATTAGGTTCTGAAACTAGTAGTCTAGTACATATCGCAGGATGATGATGACTTTGAAGATTGTAAACTGCATCTATTTTATTTCTTTAATGAAACCATCATTTGTTCTTTAAATCGGAAGATGATATTGAGGATTGTTTCGTCGTTCATTATCAGAAGTAATATGTGTATTGGTATATTTAACTTAGATTATATTGTGTTAATGTTAATTTGCTAGTGATGTCTCTTCTTCTCATTCTAAAATTAAAAGCCAGTAAGTACTGAATTCATCATCCTTGAACAAACAAACATCAGTACTAAGCATGTGTCACTTCCTCCTAACCCCCCTGGCGATTCTAAAATCTTGCCATGGCCTACTTCTGTGTACCATATACACCATGGTACAGACCACGTTTATTAGGTCCGCAATCCTTGTTTGGTCCATAAGAGCAAACGCAACGCCAGGTCTCATATCCCATATATGGGTATAGCCCATCGGCAGTGCTGGTCTCATCAAACGAGTAAACCTATAATACTCACATTTTTACACCAAATATAGGATAGCATTTGGGTTTGGTATGGCTTTGGTTGGACGTGATTTTTATTCACGTCCCTTCCCAGCGTGATTTATAATCACTTCCATGGAGAAAACGTCCCTATAAATCACGCAAACAATGAAAACGTAAACAAAAATGGAGTGACCTTTGCAACGTGATTTTAAATCACTTCTCAAAACCCAAACGGGATTTATAATCACTCCAGATTTTCAAACGGTTTTGTTAATCACGTATGCTTTATAGCATTTGGTGTTTGGGTTTCAGGGCTGTAGATTTTCGAACCTAATCTCATAACCAAAGCCAAATATGACACTTGGTATATGGCTTTTGAGACCTGGCGTTGCGTTTTCTCTAAGCCCCCTTAATCACCAATCCCAATTACTATCTCATCACTGTCTCCATTGAAGGCATGGGTTTTCATCCAATTCGTAAAATTTATTTCGTTTTTCCATTTTAGTGAAAAAGTTAGAAATTTGGATGCCAAGAAAGCACAAAGGGCCACAAAGCTAGCTAGTAGGGGGATTTACGATTTCATGAAACATGTAATGTTATTAAGACATGCTAAATTTGGATGTCCAACATTTTTGTTTTATCATGTTAGTTACATTGGTTTCTAATTTCTCACATATTTTTCATGGTGCTCATATTTTCCCATATAAACCATTATAAAGTATTCTACTATCTGTATGCTCAGTCAAATGGCAATGTAAATTTTTTCAAACCAAAATCAAACCAGATATCACCCAAAATTAGAAAAAAGTCCGTCATTTAAATGAAATGTTGGTGAGAATTGAAATTATCAATTAAAAATCTTAATTGAGTTATAATTGACAAATTGTGTAGCAGTTTAGCATCCGGATATAAAGTTTCGGTGCAATAGAAGATTAAAGTTATAGATCTTTTAAATTTTCTTTGCCTCTTTGTATATGTTTTCAAATTTTTTTTTTTTTTTACCGGATCTCCCTTTCCTATTTCTCTACTTACTTTAAACGGATCTCAACATTTATTCTCCCCAAGTTTTTCGATCTCATGGGTTTTCTAATCTCTTTTTAAACGTGCAATAACAATAGTAGTGAAGTCTAACACGCCCAAAATATCAAAATCCACTACACCTTCATCACCAACATCACTAACCAAAACACACCATTATAGCATCACAATGATCATTCTCTTAAATGGTTAGACCTCAAACGAAAAATCTTTATTTCAATTTCTAAAATCTCATACCACACTAGATTGCAATTGAAGACCTAAAGAAAGTCATCCAAGCCCTAACTTCAGATTGTGATTCAGTTCACTTGAGTTTCCTGTATGATTCTGCTAATGACCATAAACACACTGTAAAGAAAATTCTTTGCATTTTTTAGAGCTGATTTACATCAACTTATCTTATCTCACTGATATCATTTCATTTATCAAGAAAAGACTTAAAGATTCTAACTTAAGTGCCCGAGATTCTGCTCGTGATACAATTGGGAATTATTATCTTGGTAATTGGTTGTATTTGAACGATGACAATCCAAATGTTGGGTCTGCTTGGGTCTATATAGATGAGATTAAACTGCAGTCGAGAGTTGTGATGCTTGCTTGGGTCTAACTGTTTGACCGGTCAATGTAACGGTCCAGCGACCCAAAACCTTAAACGGACAAATTTTTGGATCCAAATTCTCCCCCGGACAAAAATTTACGTCCCAGACACTAAATAGTTCCAAAAAAAGGTTGGGATGCTTTTTTTTCCTGGCTGATTTGGGGGCGAACCCATATTTCATGGGGGCGAGCACTACTTCAAATATCCCACCCCAGTTTATAAGGGGTGCTAAAACTGTGTACAAATACTAAAAAGTCCTTACACTAATCTTACTACTAATTTAACTACATAACTAATCAAAAAACACCCAAACAAATACCCTCTTCTATATATCCTTATCAACAACACACTCTTCTTCTCTCTACTACATTTCTTACTCTCTAAAATCCATTTTCAAAAAAAAATTAACACATTCAAAATTCGAATTTTGAAGAAGCTTGGTTTGTAGATTAACTTACATTGTTGATTAACTTACGTTGCAAACAAATATGGTTGGTCAAACACAATCGAATAATGGTTTATTGGTTTATGTGAGAAGAGGAAGAAGAGGAAGAGTTTCATCAAGATCAAGTGTTGTGGAACAACCCGAGCTTGAAGAACCACAAGAACAACAACCCCAGCAGCCATTTATGGATGAGTCTCCAATTAGGAGGTTAGTTTACTACAAACATTATGATTCGCATGATAATAGTAAATTTTTTTGTAGTTACAGAAGAAAAATCGTCGAGGTAAATCTCAAATCCATGCCGATTCATCATGTTCTGGGTAAAACATTTGCAGAACTCGTCATGCTCGATAGACATATGATGACGACTTAGAAAACTCGTAGAGGTTATTTATAGGTCCGTGACGATTGTTCATATTCTGGGTACGCAAATTTTCAAATCGTCATAATCAGAGAACTTATCATGACGATTTTGTTCCAGTATTTCCTGCCGTATTTGTTTTGATTTATATGGTCGTAAAGGTTTAGGATAGGTATGTGACGATTTTAGAGTTAGAAAAAGGAAAAATGGTTTAACTTTACTTTCAGAAGTCGTCACATTGTTATACTAAAGCATGACGATGTGTTTGTGAGTCGTCAAGTTGTTCATCCTTACCGTGACGATATTGATGCATGGTCTTTGTTATGCTATACAGCCTTGGAGAGACAAGTGCTCCACATAGTGAGCTAGTTCCATTACCACTCCCACTACCAACCGAGGAAAACGTTGCTGAACATAACTTTGTTTTCATACCATTGTTTTCAACACATAATGTAGTCAATCTTCGACGAAAAAGAGTTGGTGACATGGAACCATTGCTTCGTTGTTTTTGTTCAACCTGTCTAAGGGTGATACGTCACAACAACATGATTGAGAGATCTGGGGATGTAACCAGATCTGGGCGTGTTATCAATCCTAATGAGTGAACTTCGAACAATCTTTCCTTAAAGTGTTTTCAATTTCTTTAGTTGTTGAATTACTAAATTGTTAGTTAAACTTTTGTTCCCTAAATTCTATGTAGTTGGTTTTTGTGCTCTCGTACATTCTACTTATTATCATGTGAGTGATGATTTTGTTATTTTGTCGTACCTTCCACCAACCTTGACAATATATTTCATGGTCATTGCTATTTTGTCTAGCCTCGAAGAGCTCAGCCCTCCTCGCTATCCATTTGGTTCAGAGGTTGATCGACCTCCCCCACGACGATTGCGGGGGGATTATGTTCCTGAATATCTGCCTGGCCCCAGTCATCGTCAGTATCCAGTAATTCCATTTGCTTCTGAGCTTTATCATCAAAACCCACCACCGATTCGCGAGGATGATCCACGTGTGATTCATCAACGTCATTTGTATACACTACGTCAGGAAAAGCCCCACTATAGCTGCTGTTGTATTGAATGTGATAGGGTTGTACGCATCAACATGATTCGCGGCCGAAAGATGGTGGATACGAAGGGACGACGCGTCTTTAATCCCTATGAATGAATGAACTTATGGCAACCTTTCCCTACGTATTTTGTATTAGCTTTAGTTGTTGAATTGGGTTATTTTGTTTGTTGAATTAGTTGAACTTTTCTATTAAGTTAAGCTGGTATGCATAACCACTACTACTTGAACCAATTTCTTGATTGCATATGGCCATATTGATCGATAGGGTAAAAGGAATGTTTGAGGTAAAAGATGAACAATTGGGACGGTTTAAATGCCTAAGTCGTCAAGGATATAAAATCGTATGTGACGATTTTACTGATTTACCCACAAGTCGTCATATTAGGAACTCAAACCATGACGATTTGGATCCTTCAAAATTCCCTTCTCTGCCCGAAATTTGCCTAAACTCGTCATGGTTCAACGAGATAATATGACGATTTTTGGTTGAAGTCGTCATAATATTACCTCAAACCATGACGATTTAAGTCCTTCCAAGTTCCCTTCTCTGCCCGACATTCCCTAAACCCGTCATGGTTCAAAGAAATAATATGACGATTTAAGGTTTATGTCGTCATATTATTAACTCAAACCATGACGATTAAGGTCCTTCCAAGTTCCCTTCTCTGCCCGAAATTTGCCTCAAATCGTCATGGGTTGGACCCATAAGTATGACGATTTGGTATTCATCCGTCATGGTTTTGGCAGTTACCTTGACGATTTGGGTTGTGATCCTTTGAACTTTTTAAGACACTGAACTCAAAACACGATGTAGTGCAGAAAACACTTACAAAAAAGTTATAAATACGAAATAAAGTGTTATCGGTTATCGCCCAAAGTTACAAAATATAGTTGTTCAAACAACTCACGCGCACTACTTGTTAGGAATGTTAATACTACGCAAAGCGTTATCGGTTATCGCCCAAAGTTGCAAAGAAAACTCGTAATTCTTCTTCCACTCCAGAGCACTTAAGGTAAAAGTACCTTTGGAATTATGCAGGTACACCGGTGGTAGCGGACACTTGTCCTCGAGCTTCAACCCTATAAAATGGCGTTCCTTCACAAAAGCCATAACAATTCTTCTATTCTGATTCTCCGGTGTGCAAACTGCCTTCGAGGGGATAAATGTGAAACTCCCTGAAGGAAACTTAGGAGTGAAGGAGTGAACAACACAGTGAAAAGTATCCGCTAAAAGTTGGCCACACTGAGGCATCTTCATCCAATATTTATAGCAAGCAGTCTTAGCTCGCTTACGTCCTTTCACACTAGCCATCAACTCCTTGAATTCATAAGCTTGAACCATCGTGTCGCTTTGGTGCATCAAATCAATATACATTTCCTTGTCCTTCAGTAGTTGAGCGGCCATCTCTGCCCTTACATATTCTACCTGGCTCAACCCCATCGCATCCGCGTCATTAAAATGCCCCAACTGTTCACAAGCAACGTGGTAACCACAATGTCCATCCCCATCGACGTCGTCATGTGATATGACGAAATCACTGATGATCCAAGGGATGTCCTTCATATAGTTTTTGTAAATTGTATGAATGGTCCTCAATGGTCTTCCGGTGTTTGCATCCCTGGGGGTCTTCATTGGTCCAACCTCAATAACGATTGTTTGCATTCCGCTTTGTTGGTTTGACTGTGGAGTGCACAATTCCTCATTATCGACCGTTGGAGCACTTCCTACCCACGATGACACTAATGATGTTCCCACTCCTTGAGTTGTTTCTCTAACCTTGGATAGAACTTTTGCTTTTGGGTCAGCAGAACTCTCTTGGGTAAGCACCATATTCCGGTCACTCTTATGCTTCTTCTCCCCCGCTGTGTACTCGGCTTCCACTAACTCTGCTAGGGTGGGGTTTCTCTTAGTACTTTTTTGAAACTTCTTTTCCTTCCTAATTTCACTAAAAGAGGTTGAGCTGATTGGTCTACCAATTGGTTTTTCTATCTCTGGTTCTTCAGCAGTAGTCATCACACGATTAAGGGAAAGAATGGTGCGTTCACGCAAAGCTAGTTTACTCACATGATTCATGGTTGGGTATGATTCAAGTATTTCACGATGCACATCGGTGTCGACCCAAGATTGTGTATCCTCGAATGTATGAGCAGGAATGAATGAGAGTTGCTTCCAAAAGGGATGAATATCCTCGAGCGGAACATGGTCTTCATATCTACCGAGGCGATGAAGACACGGAAGTCCTATACCGATCATCGTCTTACATTCACAAACTTGCACGATACCTTGATCTTCCATCTTTTTAAAAATAGCACGTTGCTTCATCATATAATTTATCGCCCAATGAGATACTCGCATGGTAATATAACGAAGAAATCTCTTCTCTTCCTCATTATAACTGGTGCAAAACGAGCTCCTACTCTTTCCCATTTCTTTTTGAATCTTCCACAAATCATGATTACTATACTCATGGATACCTTCTTGTAACGTAACAACCCCATTGTGACATACATCGAGCATCCTCTTCAACCGACCATGAGATCCCTCAACCATACTCGTTGCCTCATTCTTGAAATGAGGATAATCATAGGTCCATGCATAAACAAACCTTTGTTTGTGTTCGGTTAACCACGTATCCATGCAATAATCCACCGCTTTATGATACTTGGGTCTCCATAAATCCTCCCACTTTTTCAAATTTGCATAAAACTTCTCCTTGGTCTTCGAGTGAACCAATTCATCCCAGTCTAACAAATATTCCTTCCATTTTTCCCCCCCGGCTACGTATTCGGCATCATCTTTATCTTTTTCCTTCTGTAGTTCATCTTTAGACAGTTTACTCCTTCGGTCATCTTCCTCTTCCGAACGCTCGCAACCCGTCTTTCCTTTGGGCTTTTGGAAATGAATCTTTGTTCTTGCTAAGATGTTTTGTTGGATGTGCCAACTGCAAAGGAAATTTTGTGCGTCCGGAAAAACATCTTGTACTGCCCCCATCAATACAATATCTCTATCCGTTATTATCACCCCCGGAGTTTGACCCTTGTAGATTTTTTTCAATTCGTTTAGTGCCCACTTGTAGTCGTCCCTTGTCTCGTGTTGCATAAAACACCAAGCCACTGTGAATGATGATTTCTCCGATGTCTGACCCACGATGTTCAATAAAGGCAGGTTGTACTTATTGGTTTTATAAGTGCAATCCATCATCAATATCTGAGGGAAGCACAGAGCTAATTCTATCATCTTGGGATGAGCTAGGAAAATGTGTGTTACCTTGTCTTTCATCCTGACCCTGTGATTAATGTAATAGTTGTGTTTCTCTGCCAACCAAACCGATTGTTGCATAACCATTCTTCCATCCCATTCCTCCCTTCGTAACATTGCTCTAGCGTTGTAAATTTGGGATATTGTGGAAAGGTTGCCTTTGAACTTCTCTTTAATCACACTCAGAATCTTTTGGGGTGCAATTCCTTTCATCTCCCTTACTATATCAATTTCCGCTTCACTCAACTTTGCAACATAAGCATATCCAACAAGAGAATCAGGTTCCGGATGGTTGTGCCAACCACATACTATGCTCTTCAAATACCACCTATTGTCTGGGTCTCTCTTCTTATTGAATATCATCCTGAAAGGGCATTTCGTCTTCTTTGAGATAGTCTTGGACACTTTTCGCTTGGCGTTCTTCCGCACGTACACATCACCCTTTTTCTTGTGACTTTCAAATTTGCGTCCATGCTGGCAAATCATTTGAACATAAGTCTTTCCTACACTGTTACTCTGCACAACCACGCACATTATTTCTTTTGCTTTCGTTTTAGCCCACTCTACCGCCTCATCTCTACTTTCCCATGTCTACATTAACAAAGATGATAAATTTCAAACAAAGGACAAAAATCAAGTGACATGGAAACATGTGCGGAAAAAAACAATGGTGGCATACCTCATTAGTCATATAAAAGTCGGTGGTATCTTCAGTTCTCATTTTGAGGGCTTCTGGTTGATTGTCTACTTCCTCCGCATCCAACCAAGGAAACTACATAGAAAGAGGTCGTCAGAAATACCACAAGAGTCGTCAAGGTTGTTTCAAATTGTATGCCGACTTAAGTTTTTCAAAAGAAAATCGTCATGGTTTTCAAAAATATCATGACGATTTAGTTGGTTTTTGGGACAGAGAGGATATTTTTGAGACCCCAAAATCGTCACAGTTATAAACACAACCATGACGAGCCACATTTAGTGGCCCCACGTAAATTTGCATGCCATTAAATCGTCATGGTTTGGACAAAAACTGTGACGATTGTTCATCTCTGAGTGTGCTTCATATACAGAGTCGTCATGATGATCAAAAATTCCTCGACGATTTGGATAGATCGTCGAGCTTTTGACTTAGAGTATGACGACTCTGGTTTCGAAACATGCACGATTTTGAAGATTTAAGGATTTTTACATATAATCGCGCCATTTTTGGATGCATACCTCGTTGTATTCACGCTTGGGTTGTTCATTTGAGTGTTTTTGAGACTCGTTTGCATCAAGAGGATCTTCATACCCAAGAGAGTCTTGTTCTTCATTGTACAATCGATTTTGATCGTGCAACATATCCATAGCGGCTTCATCTTCTATATTATTGAAACATGATTGATCAACCCGCTTTGAGAGAAACTCATGATCGTTTTTAGGACTTGAATCACTCATTTTGGGTAAACCCAAGTTTTCCCCCCCTAAACCCTCTCCTTCTTCTCTCTCCAAACACAAAATTCTAATTTCATTTTTTTTTGATAACCATAATATAACATGTCACACTAATAATTTTTGCTAATCAAATTTAGTTAACACCTAATCATATCATTAATTTCTACTAATGAAGGGTTGTTTTGTATTTAAAAAAATATATTCCATATGGGATGACCTCTTTACTTCATTGTGACCCTATTTTGGATTTGCGTTCGCCCCCATGAAATATGGGCTCGCCCCCAAATCAGCCAGGTTTTTTTTTTTAGAAATGTGAAGGATATATTGAAAAGGGAGAAACTTTGTACAGGAAAATTTACATAGTTTACATAGGTTGGCCTTGAGCCCCCTTACAAACGACTAACGTCGCAGCAGATTTATAATATCCTCCAATTGAAACAACACTTGATGTGCTGAGTAACCATTGAAAGTGTCCTTACATGAACACCACAATATAATGGTTTCTTTAACCTGTCGGATTAGATCATCTACAGATTTGAACTTCCCTCCATGCACCCTACTATTCCGTTCTTTCCATAATATCCAGATGATAATGAAAGGAAGAATATCTCCAATGGTTTTAAGCTTCCCTCTAAGCTTCACACGCCTCCATCCTTCCAGCAAAACTTGTATGCTTTGAGGCATTACCCAAGACAGTTGAAGAGACGAAAGAAAGTAGCTCCATAAACTAAACGCAGTTCCACAATGAATGAATAGATGGCTCTCTGTTTCCACTTCCCTATTGCAATGAAGACACAAGTTTGACTGCAATGGAATGCTTCTGTATTGAAGCATTGCTCTGACAGGTAGAGACTTATGCATGATTGCCCATATAATAAACTTCACTTTTGGTGTTACCAGGTTGCAGTGCAAGATTGTAGAATATATGTGTCTGTATTAGCTCATGTCCAGTCCAATGTTTGGATCCATGTATATTAGAGTCCAATGTAATCTGTATCCATATAGCACATTATAAATACATAACTCGCTAACCTAATAAGGTTAAGAGAGCTTTCATAATCGTTCATGGTATCAAGAGCCAGAACGATCTCTCTAATAACCTACCCTTAAACCCTAGCCACAAAAACCTTCTTCTTCTTCTTTTCTTTTATTTTCACCATGTCGTCGTCGTCGGCACACGAATCATCTTTTTCTTTTTCTTCTAATGGTTTTGTTTCTCAATTATCTAACACAGGGTCTCCTACTATTGCTGCTTCTACATCCATTAGCATAGGTTCTCTTATGTCAGAGAAAATGCCATTCTTACCTTCCTCTACCAAAATAGTTCTCTTGGACAGAACTAACTATCTTCTCTGGGAATCTCAAATTGTTCCCATTCTCAAATCCCAAAGACTCTACAAGTATCTTGAAGATACGTTTGAGATACCATCAAAAGATCTTGTCAATGAAGAAACTAGAGACAAAACTCCTAATCCTGAGTATGACGAATGGGAAGTTATCGATCAAACCATCATGTCCTGGATCAACAGTTCCCTTACTGAACCCCTGAAATCTGAATGTGTTCGTCGTGGCAATTTTCGTGAGGTGTGGAGATATCTTCGTCGCACCTATGCAACCATCAACCCTGCTCGCATACTCCAACTGAAATCAAATCTCTCAACAATCCTGAAGGGTAACTCTTCTATATCTGAATATATTCTGAAGACTAAAGAAATTTCTGACTCCTTGGCAGCCGTTCTTCAACTTGTATCTGATCTTGAGCTTGTATCCACCACTCTACGTGGCTTGGGTGCTGATTGGACTAATATCTATACTGCGGTTATTGCTCGAACTTCCTTACCAACCTTTACTGAACTGCATGCTTTGCTTCTTCATCACGAGTCTCATCTGCAATATCTTCAAAACCTTCAGCATAATGTTTCTGAACTACAAAATCCAACCTCTTTCTTTGCGGGTGCTCAATCTGCTGGTCGTGGCCAAACCTCGTATAACAATCTTGGTGGTTCATCTCGTGGTCGTGGTTCTTACAATAACACTAGTGGTTTTTTTCGTGGACGTAGTGGTGGTTCTGGTCGTGGTAAGTGGAACAATGGTAATCGTAACAATTGGAATAATGGTGGTCGTGGAAATTGGAATACTGGTGGATGGAATAATAATTATTCCAACACTAATGGCAATGGACGAGGTAATAATGGTAGCTATAATAGGTCATATGGTCGTGGAAATTGGAATTCTGGTCGTGGTTCTGCTGCACCTTCCGTCCTTGGTCCACCCCCACAATCGAATGTCACTTGCCAATGGTGTGGAGCTAATGGCCATACTGCTCAAAGTTGTATTCACTTAACCCAAGCTCAGAATATGGATCTGCCTCAGTCGTTCTCGGCAATGCAAGTTCAATCAATGCCATATGAAAATCATTGGTTCGCTGATACAGCCGCTTCCGCTCATATGACATCTGATGCTTCTCAGATGATGAATCGGGTCGACTATAATGGTAATGATAAAGTGCTTGTTGGTAATGGTAAACTTTTACCTATCTCAGGAATTGGTGATATCATTCTTACTTCTCCTTCATCAAAGTTGTTTTTGAAAAATACTCTTCATGTACCATCGATTGCCAAAAATCTTGTGTCTGTTGGCCAACTTACACGAGATACTGATTGTGTTTTTCTCTTTGATCGTGATGGCTTTTGTATTCAGGATCGACGAACGGGAGCTCCTCTGTACAAGGGCAAGAATGAAGCTGGCATGTATCCAATTCTTCATAGTGTTCGTCCTCATGTCCAGTCATCCCCTTCTTCAGCTTTCTCTGCCACAACAATTGGCGTTCGCGCTAGTCCAGCCGTATGGCCACCCAAATAATAATGTTTTTCAATCTCTTAAGAGTAGTCAGTCATTGTCTTTCAATTCTAGTATTTCTCCTCTTCAATCTATATGTGCTAGCTGTGTTGGTGCTAAACACCATCGTCTTCCCTTTCAGTCAAGAACAGTTTATTCTAATAAAATTGGTTCCGTTATTCACTCTGATTTATGGGGTCCTGCACCTTTTCAATCTAATTGTGGTTTTCGCTATTTTCTGTTATTTGTGGATGAATGCTCTCGATTCACTTGGATATATTTTTTGTCTGACAAAACTCAAGTGTTTCGTTGTTTTCTAGACTTCAAAACTATGATTGAAAAGCAATTTTCTACACCAATCCTTGTTTTGCAAACTGATGGTGGTACTGAGTACGCTGATCCTTTGAAATCCTATTTGATTTCTAATGGAATTCAAGACAGTCTTCATGTTCTAGCACACCACAACAGAATGGTCTTGCTGAACGGAAAATCCGACATATTACTGAAACTGGTCGTGCCTTAATGTTGCAAAGTGGTCTTCCTAAAAAATTTTGGGTTGAGTTCTATGCCACAGTTGTTTATTTGATAAATAGACTCCCTACTCCTGTTTTGTCGAACAATTCTCCTTATTTTGCTGTGCATCATCGATCTCCTGATTATGAGTTTTTAAAAGCTTTTGGTTGTCGTTGTTACCCTTTTTTGTCTCACTTTCGTCAGAACAAGTTGCAACCAAAAACTCTCCCATGTGTGTTTATCGGTTATAGTGATCGTCATAAGGGTTATAAGTGTTTAGAAGTGACCAGCAACCGTGTTTATATCTCTCGTCATGTTATTTTTGATGAGTCGCTTTTTCCATATCCCACTGACATTGGCGTTAAGCTTCCTATATCATCCACATCTCCAGCTACACGTACTCTTCTTAGTTGGCCGCATACGGTTGCAGCTACCCACTTTCCATTGTCCTCACCTCAGCTCAATACTTCTAATCCCACATCATCTGTGCTTCCAGCTCCATCTCCTTCTATTTCACCAACTCCATCATCTCTTGCTCCTGACATTTCTATCACTACTTCATCCTCACAAGACTCTACTGATCCCAATTCTCCATTATTATCACCAGCTCCTACACATACATCTTCTCCAACTTCTTCACCTTCCAGGTCTACTCCATCCTGCTATCAATCAATTCCCTGGCCGTTGTTTCTGTCTTGCTCATAAATGCTCCTCCACTTGCAGCATCGAGGAGGTTCCGGTCAGGAGGAAGCAATCCTTCATAGAAATTTTGCAGAATTTGAGTGTCACTCATTTGGTGGTGTGGACAGCTTGCCACCAACCTCTTATAACGTTCCCAGACCTCGAACAACGTCTCTCCCGACATTTGACGAATTGACGATATGTCCCTCTTGATTTGAGTGGCTCGGGAAGCAGGAAAATATCTTTCTAAAAAGAGTTGTTTCATCGCTTTCCAAGTCGTAATGCTCCCTGGAGACAAATAGTAAAGCCAATCCTTTGCCGAACCTAGCATTGAAAATGGAAAAGCCTTCAGCATGGCTCCATCTTCATCTTCATCATCATTGGGCAGCATGGCAAGAACAATGTTGTGAAATTCCATCAAATGGTTGCATGGATCTTCAGTAGCTAGTCCGTGAAATTTAGGAAGCTCTCTAATCAACCCTGGTTTTATCTCAAACTTTGATGATGTTTGGATACACCAACGTTGCTCATCGAGCTTATGAGAAGCAAGTTCTCAGAGTGACTTGTCAGCCATCACTTCTTCTACTTCAACTTCTTCTTCGGTTTCCAGATTATGTTCGTCTGGAATCTCTGCTATCTGAGGCACTTGTAGCACTGTCCCTCGGCGAGTAACAATACCGCAACGTTCGTATTCCCAACGTTTCGGTGCCAGAGATAAGTACCTGAAACAAGAGACTCAAATATGAGTATATGAATAGCAAAATAGAATCCAAAAACAAAATAACAAACGCTATTGCCTCCCCGACAGCGGCGCCAAAATTTGATGCGTGTCGAAACCGCACAAATATAATTAAGCTCTAAACCTTCACAATATATGAGAATATAATATAATGGTAAGAACAAGTTCGTTCACAGGGAGATAATGGTTTGTTATTTTAGTGAATGAATCCTTAAGTAACCAAAATGGGGGGGGGGGGGGGGG
>JAJJMA010070209.1:0-18091 GCA_023529015.1 Papaver nudicaule
TATGATCTTGTTCTTTACGTTATTATGCATTGCTTGAGTATATGTTTAGGTGTATTGGTAAAATCTATCTTGTGGGGATTTTACCAATTACAGACAGTGAAGTATTACTTTATAGGTTCGAACTTTTTTAAACATTTCAAGCCCTACTTAACACTTGATAACGAAGCTGACCCTGGGGAGTTTGCTTTGAGCCTATGAAGGGTGTGAAGAACATAATTCCTGGCTTCCCAGATTATTCCCTTGACGAAGACTGGTATTCGGAACTTGTACTATTTGTTGGACCTGTTCTTCGAGGTTGGAAGGACTCGGGACGTTTCTGGCATCGAAAGGACTTCAAGGATGGTCATCAGTCTCGACTCAACATCTTTTCGTAGTCCATTTCCCTGAGAGCAAGCACTATGGTTGCCTAAGCCTTCTCTATTGAATAGAGAAAGGGGAAGGCAGAAATGGCGAAAAAATGGCAACCACGGTGGTCTTAGCTATTTGGAGACGGAAATTGGATTTCCGCAGTTTTTCTGTGCGGAAATCCGATTTCCGTAAAAAAAATTCTGCGGAAATCCGATTTCCGCACAGTCAAAGCTTGACTTTTGACCGGCGGAAATCGGATTTCCGTAAAGAATAGGTTTTCATACAGAAACCCTGCGACCTGAACCACATTTCTCAGTTTTTCTTTTCCTCTTCTTCTTCGTTTTCTCTTCTACTTCTTCCACAATTTTTTTTAATTTGATCAGTTTGGAGTCAAATTAACCCACGAAATCAAAAGGGTGCATTCACTAATCAATGATGGTTATATAGAAGCAATCAATTTCAATTTTCATCAAGAAATTTTGATAAAGGTGAGTTCTTCATTCTAGGGTTTTAAATTGGTTTTTTTTCTTCGTTTGATCATGATTTTGAACGTATTTGAATGATTAATTGCAACCAAAACAACTCTTTGATGTTCTGCTAACATACATATATCATAATTTCTTATATATGATTGGTGATTGTTATTGATTTAGGTTGAAATTGCTTGAAATGTTGAAATGGCTTGAATTTGATGATTATATGCATGCATTGTAGGATTGAGAATGAATATATATTGTAATTTGATTAACAATTGTTGATTGTATTGCATTTGATGTTGCTCTTATGCATTGTAGGATTGAATTGTTGTTCAACATGATCCCTACTATAGATGCAACTACAATCGTATCGTCGGAGCACTTTCATAGGCATGTTAGAAAACTTCCTCCGGAAGCAGACAAGGGTCAAATCAATAACCGAGGTAGCGCCGCTGGCCTTCCTGACCTATACAAAATTGTAAGTCGACATCCGGAATGTAAGAGAATCGTCGATAATTGTGGATTTGGCAGGATATTTGAAGTAGAGTATCCAGGGAGTGCTGATAGTAGATTGGTAAGCGCCATTGCTGAGAGATGGTGGTACACCACGCATACGTTTCATGCTCCTAGATTTGAAATTGGGTTGACTCCTTGGGATTTTACTATGCTTACATGTATAGCTGTTGGAAGTGGTGAACTTAGTGATTTGATCGATTTCAAAGCTGAGGATTGGGCAACATTTGGCCATATATACACTGATTTTCTACTTCCGTTGGTAAAACCACCAAAGAAAAAAGATAGAGATAACACCGTGCAAGAAGAACAACGAACAGGTCCGCAGGTTAATCAACAAGGATATTATGTGGTTACTGATGATGAAACTAGAGACTATGTTAGGAATGTGTTAATCAGAAAATCTGGGATTAAGTTGAGTCTGATCAAAAACTACATTTTGACATGGAAAGAGACCCCCTTAGATCAATGGGAAGATTCTGATGTGAAGAACGTTGCTCGGATGTTTCTGATGTGGGTGATCGGCAATGTTTTGTTTCCAAACAAGAACGATGTTGCTCTGTTAAGTTGGCTTAGATTACTGGTTGATTTGGAAAAGGTAAACACTTACGATTGGGGTCAAGCAGTAATGGGAAGGTTGTATTCCGCATTGGATAATGTGGTCACACACAAGAAGTCCGGCGAATTGGAATGCTTCTGGTACATTTTATTGGTACGTAAACATTTCCCGTTTATACAACAACAAACTTGAACGCTTCTTATCATTGATATTTTTTTCTTCGTGTTTTTGCAGCCTTGGTTTTGGTCGTATATACCTGTATTGAAGCCAAATACAGACGAGGGTCAAGGTAATCCTGATTTCTTCCCTGCTTTAAAATTATGTGACAAGGGACATATGAAGAAGGGTACCGGATCACAAAGTAGTAATACCGGTCCTCACTCTTTGGTATTGGCTCGGAACCATTTGGATTCTCTCGATCAACTTGGTATCACATGGCTGCCGTGGAATCGTAGTAGCCACTATGGGATTGGAGATGTTGTACAGGCTAGAAGGTTGTCCCTTCAACGATGTTCGTTTTATGATCCGATAGACCGAGAATACTTCATGTACCTAGGGGAACGATGTCTTCGTCAGACTCAGGGAAAAGTAGTAATTCCCATTGATCCACCGCCAAAATTGAGTGGTACCTCTGAATTAATGGGAAATTATGTGGGTGGTGGACACAATATTTTTCACTACTGCGAGACCACAGAAGATGAGTTTTATGTATGGTGGAAAAGCCATTCTATTGGACCTTATTTGCCCACAGTTGTGCATGCTGGGAATGTCTATGTTGCGCGTGTGGAACCTCCAATTCGCGATCAACCGAGCCTTACTCAATGTACATATGTTCCAGAGTATATTTCAACTCTCCATCCACGGTTTCCAATTGAGGAGCCGCCTTATGCTGTCATTTGTGGCAATGATGGTAGAGCAATGAAAAGAATGCTAGGCGAGGAGTACATGAAGGAGGTACACCAATATGATGCGTCTGTGGGTACAGCGGTAAGTATAAATATAAATACTACTTTATGTTTGAATTGCGATATTTTGTTTTTATTCATATCAAAATGCTATAATACGATTGGGGTCATGAAACAGGAACAATGGTGCAAGTATAGTCAGCATCTCGCCAACAAGTATGATGCACTGAACAGTTTTATGTATGACCATACAACGGACCTCCACCATCAAATGGAGGGATCTTCTAGCTCTAGTTCAGTTCGTCGGGAGCTAACTTACATTGGTCCTGGGGAAGCTTATCATCCGTTCTATGAGAGTGCAAGTACCAGCAGTAATACCAGTAGTTTTGTTAGGGAAACTCCACCCGGAGATTTTTATCGACCCCAAGAAGCACCTACGACTTCTCAGTCATCGCATGATTACCAACAATTTCCTTTATCTCAATATCGGAGCCAGCAATTTGTGCAACAAACTGAACAATATGTGCAACAAACTTGGCCACCTTGGCCACAAAGTACTACTACTACTAACCCGAATGCTGACTGGGACATGGCTGAGGGTGAGGGAGTAGGAACGTTCACTGGATTGCTCAACAACCCGAATGCTCGAGATTTTTAGTTTAGTTGTAATCTATTGAAAACTTATTATTTGCTAACTTGAAACTTGGAATTAATATCAGTACTTTTTATTTTGCTAACTTGATTGGTACATGACTACATTGCAAAGATGAAAAAAAAACTACTAATATCTTGCCAAATAGATTCCATCACGTTGCTCTTAACATTTAATAACACATCATTGTAAATCCTCGATCTTTAACATTCACCAAACACGAATGCCCGGTTATTGAGCTCATAATATCGAGCAAGAGATAGAGTGACCAATTCTTCGGGTGACGCATTTGTATTTGTTTGGTACATAGCTCTCATAATTCGACAAAACTCGGAGATGTCTCCACTAATGCGGTTCCATCGCCTTCTAATTCTTTTTCTATCTCTACCATTTGGATTGTTTGAAACTCTCACGAACACATCAAAAACACGAATCCAAAACGCCGGTTGCCAAGGTTCCACTTCTCCCACCATACCATTCATTCGGCAACGAATGAAAGAGTAAGTAATTGCTAGATCTTCTAACTTGGTGTAATTGGTCGCCATTTTGATTTGGTGATGAAAAAAATTTGAAAATTTGAAGGGAGAAAGAAAGAATCAATAGAAACAAGATTGATTGGGGTGGATTTGTCAAAGAGAGTGAATTTTCTTATATAGAAGAGATCCCAACGGCTATTTTTTTTGAATTTTGAAAAAAAGAGTCGTTGGGGATCTGACGGTCATGAAAAAATAGAAAGATTGATGGTTAGATGTTGAGGTGTAGAGGGGGTGTAGGGAAAAAAAGGTCAAACGGTATTATTTATGGGACGGAAATCCAATTCCCGCATGAATTCTGGGCGGAAATCGGATTTCCGTAAAAAGTTTTTTGCGGAAATTGGATTTCCGCCCTGCGGGAATTGGATTTCCGCCTCGCTTCTCTATTGCTATTGCCTGCTACGAACCCGTAGCAGGCAATAGCAAAGCCAACCAATTTCTCTATTGAATAGAGAAATTTTGCACCATAGTAGTTGCATTTCTCTATTCAATAGAGAAGTCCCCCCAAATAGAGAACCATAGTGCTTGCTCTGATGAAGAGAAAAATCTGACTCGCAAGATTTTATTGAAAAAGGAAAGGTGTTCTTGAAAACGTTCCAAAGGATTCAAAGCGTGCCCGTATAGGAGAAGAGACTATGGATCAGGTAACAAACACCACTCAACTAGATGTGTTATTAGAAGTATGAATACTTGCCTCTATTTGTTTCCTGAGAATGACGAATCTTTTCTTGTAGGGCAAAGCTACCGAAGCTGGAGGTAAAGATGATTCGATGGTATTTCAGTTTGCTGCGAAAAAGAAAAATCCTGCGAAATCCAAGAATGTTCGAAGAACAGCACCAGTAAGAGGCTGACCAAAGTGACCTCGAAGGGTAAGGACGAAGAGGACGTGAAATCCTTGGGAGGTGACGTAAGAGTTGCCTCAGGAAGTGAAACCACTTCGAAGATTGTCGAAGCTTCAAAACCCGATTATACCTTCGGGGAGATGGCTACCACTGCCTCTGCTCTGTGTAACGTTATATCGACTGCCCCTGCCCCATCTTTTACTTCAACTGCCTCTACCTCAGCTTCTGGCGAGATTTCCTTGGATTCCTCTTCTATTGCTACCATTCTGGCTTCTACCACTGCCTCAGTCGAAGTGCCAGCGAAACCTTCTTCGAGAAAGTCTACCCCTCTTATTGACCTTTTGTTTCCTCGAAAGGGGAAAGCCACTGACTCCCCTAAGTATCCAAAAAAAAATAAATCTTAATCGTCCGAGTAGTTCGAAATTCCCAGTGGCCCCCACTTTTGCTAGGAGACATATTCAACCATATACTGTGAAGAACTTTAGGAAGGTGCTTCAAGAAAATCATAATCCCTGCGAGTTTGCCGAGGTTTCTTCCCGATTTAGTTCGCATGTTCTCGATCCTTCAAACTATCCACTTGATCCAGATTTCTACAAGAAGGTTGTTGATGTAGTTGGAGGGGATTGCCTTGGAGACGATTGCGATCCTCGCAATCCTCGTTTTACGTTTGAAGAGAGCCATGCTATGCTTCAAATGGTAAGGGTATTTAAACTGCTTTTGTTCTGCTGCCTTTCCTTTAGTTGTATTAAATAGATGGAGCTTTCTGTTGGTAGGGTGATCATCATACATCGGGTTTGTTGTCTTATTCCTTTGGTCAGTATGGTGATGCTCATTGCTATAAACGAAAGTTTCTTCGAATGCATGAGGAGTTGTCTGCCGAGAAAACTCGTAGTGCTTGTGAAAAAATGTGGCTAGCAGGTATGAGCTTTTCTTTTATGTTTTGTTGGTTGTTTTGATTGTATGCTGAACTCTTTGTACCAATGTGTTATGTTCTCACATAACAATTCAACAAATAGAGATAGTAACCTCTTGAATCCAAGGGATTCAAGCCCTAATTTCTAAGCTCAAGGAGCAAAGAACCCAAAGAAAGAACAAATGTTCCTCTGATTTTAGATTAATATTCAAGATGATAATACAAGTCTTCCTCTCTTACATATTTATAGTCTCCACTAATGAACCCTACTCTAAGAGCACCCATAACCAGGCTAAATAGCACCCGAGGACAAATAATAATAAGGACAGACATATTAATAGATAAGGGCACCCCTCTCCTATATGGGGTACATGACATACCACTCCCCTTGAAAACATCCTTGTCCTCAAGGATGAGAGCTAAATGAAGCTGCAAATGGAGAAGCATGAAGAAGTCTGGACTAAAGCTGGTTCCAACTGATTGACCACTTGGGCTGCTGCTTCTAGGGTATGTGTCAAGCCCAGTAGAAGGGACTGCAGTGGATACCCTCATGAGGCCCAACCATTCCACCACAGAATAAGGCCCAGTAACTAACTCCTCATCTTGCGCACATAAATGTCTAATCTGGGTCGCAGTTCTTACCACGGATTCAATCAGTAAATCTGACATTCCTGTGACGGTTTTCCAAAGATAGGTTACTCCATTATCCGCACCACTGAGGGTTTGGTAAGCACCACCTGGAACATCAGGCCTGAACCCGGTTCATGCAATCTGAAATGGCGGCTAGTGGATCAAGAGTCTCAACACCATGCCCTGCAATCAGCTGGTTCCATTCCTGTGACATGCCTCGCTTTGTAATGGCCTCGGCTACAATAACATCTTCTCCAACCAATGCCGTTTCTCCAAGTTTCTGATTGCAGTCCAGATAGGAGGGTACAATCTTATTTTCATCATGAGTAATCTCTGCTTCACCATACAATCTTATTTTCATCATACGGAAATGAAAATTCCTGGTTGTGATTGTCTTTGCTTGTGTGGCTTTATGACTGCTTCTCTGTGTTTCAGATGAATTGTCATTCTGAACTGGTTGAGCGAATGAGAGACTGCTGAAGGGTATCCTGTAAGCCGCAATCCTGCCCAGGAATTCATGATACCAGCAACATATAGTAGTGCACACCACAGCTGGAGGATGCATGTCTGTACACCTTACCTTTCTCCAACTGACAAATACTGCAACCCTGGGATGTTCATAAACTTCAATATAAAGTTGTCTCCCCCATGGTCTTACTGATAAATAAGTGAAACTGGCAACTTCAGAGAGTAATGATGTCGCCTTTCTGTTAAAATTCTTGACCTTACCAGGAAGACACACAAGTATACCAATGGATACCAACCAGTAAGCAGAGGCCATGTCACACACCAGTAACTCAGACTTGTTATAACAACTCATTGGCTGATACTCACTATCACCTCTTCTCCTCCACAGAAACCTTGAAGTACTCTTGGTAATGCTTCTCACTGTTGGTAACACAACAGCTGCATTTGAACTTATATTTGGCAGCTTGAACTTCCACCACAGGTGTGCCAGCCACAGAGTAAGAACACCCAACATTCCAGCCCTCTTAAAAATATCCTTGTCCTCAAGGATAGGAAATAAAATCACAGAAATAATCCCTGAAACTGTAGCAGATGCCAGGAGCTTAGTACTTGCAGAATTAGGAGTATTAGCACCTTGAAATGGTTTCTTTAGCTGCACAAGAACTGTCCTCCAAAACTTCACATCACTGGATACAAGGAGAAGAAATAAAGTACAGATTTCAGGAATACTCGGGCTAGCTGGAAACCCATTTAAGATCCTTTCTTGACCAGGAGTGGTTACCTGTTGACGAACTCCCAACACAACCAGACCAAACATCTCTACTCTCCATAACTCAGTTGAAAACAATTTAAATTTCCAGTTTAAGAAATCTACCACCACCCTAAGAAGAACCTCTAGACAGCCAAAGCACCATTCATCACTACCACAAGCCAAATAGTTAGTTGATCCAGTTAATTTCATAAACACCCATACATAGCTTGTACCAATTCTTACACAACTGGAGCCTCTAGCGAAAGATCTGAATGCCCAACTCGAACTGACAACCAATGGCAACTTATTTCGTATTTGAATTTCTGCAAGCATGAGCTTCGTTTCCATCACCCTGTCAGCGAACCTGAACAGAGTATAGCTCTTTATTCCCGCGGAACTGAATGGAGGATTCCAAGGAAAACTGTAGATAAACATCACTTGGTTGTAGCTTGAAGTAAGGTACTGGGTGAAGTAAGGTCTAATAAAACCTTCATGTGAATTCCAGCTGTAGTCATTTGAGTATAGAATTATGCTGTCGACATATAAGCACGAAGAAACTGAACAAAATAGATGCTAAATGGCCAAAAATGAAGAACCAGAATCCCATTCAACAACCATTGGTTCAGCTGCAACAGAGAGAACTTAGAAGCACTCCAAGCAAAAGTAGAATGTATACAACAACAATCTAGTTCATACCCATGTCTTGGAATCAAGAGAAAAGCAAATTCACCATTGTACTTGCTCAATAACAGTGACCCAAAACTAGCAAATGCATAAGAATTACTTGTATCCGCACCAAGTTTATAAACACTTTGTTCACTGTAATGACCCCTTAAAACTGACTTAGCAACCCATTTTCCACGATCAATTACTCGACTACTGAGGTTAAAACAAGGGTAAGGAGAGTACTTATGAAGCAATTGGTGTTTAAAATCATTTTTGCTCACAAAATATGTAATACCCAATTGAAGTATTTTATCAAACACCTGCACAGCAGTACTACAGACAACACCATTAGTTACCATAAGCATAATTGGATTTCTAGAACTTAAATCTGACCAATACCCATCTTCATAAACCCAATCCTGACTGTTTACTTCACTGAATTTATCCATAATATACCAGAACAAAGCTTCACAAATAAGTAAACGAAAATTTCTTGTAATAAGTTTGAATTTCCTACCACGATCGAATATACTACGAGAAGAATTGAGCATACTGGTGAAAAATTCACCTAATCGGATGCCATATAGCCTGTCAAAACTGGTAGCAACAACTGAATCACCTTGTTCCTTATCAACAACAGCAGAACGAGAATTTCAACCCTCATTTGAAGAATTACTTTCATCGAAGAAAAACGAAAGGATGAGCTCCAAATCTTCTGATGGCTCTTCAGATAATTGATGTGGAATCGATCTCGTACCTTTGATGAACATGATGACCTTCAATCTCATCAGAGCTCTTTTCATGAGCTTTCCGAACTTCTCAAGATAGTAGTCTCGAGTTGGGGAGTGATATTCTTCAAAATGGAAGTGATACAAGGAGCAAAATCTGTCTTTTTGATCTATTATTTTCCCTTCCTCCTTCAGAGCTTTCAACTGCAGCGGCGTAGCTTCTTCGATTTGAGGAGATGAATTTACAGGCTCTTCATGGTCCAAAGCATCGGTCGAATCCATCTTTTCATTTTCAGTCACAGGAAGAACAAATTTAACTTCCAGCTAATCCTCCTTCTTTCCCGACCTACGACTAATCTTCCTTAGCTCCTCGAATCTCTTCTGATCCCTCTCAGACGCTTTCTCTCTTAATATCCTTTCACATATTTCCTTAACAGCGGTATAGTCTATCGATCCATCCATGATATCTCAGGATGAAACGACTCTGATGCCAAATGTTATGTTCTCACATAACAATTCAACAAACAGAGATAGTAACCTCTTGAATCCAAGGGATTCAAGCCCTAATTTCTAAGCTCAAGGAGCAAAGAACCCAAAGAAAGAACAAATGTTCCTCTGATTTTAGATTAATATTCAAGATGATAATACAAGTTTTCCTCTCTTAGATATTTATAGTCTCCACTAATGAACCCTACTCCAAGAGTACCCATAACTAGGCTAAATAACACCCAAGTACAAATAATAATAAGGACAAACATATTAATAGATAAGGGCACCCCTCTCCTATATGGGGTACATGACACAATGTAAAAAGGGGAGTTAGATGAAGAGAAGGAAAAACTTCGTGTAGCTAATTTGGTTCTCAATCAAAGTAGTTTAAATCGGTAAAATCGGTGACTCGGTCGAACCCCTTGGAGCGATTCGCGAAAACCTCGGGGGAGGAAATCGGAAAAAAATCGGTTTGAAAAATCGGATTGCAATTTAAAATTTATATAACATATAGCTCCTATACTTGATCATATAACACTAATAATATAAAACAATACTATTAAAATCAAATAAGTTTAACAAAGAGACAATCAAAACTAAATAAGTTCAACTCAACATAAAGAATCGGTGATTTTTTGTGAATCATATCGGCCAAGTAGCGATTCGCGATTAATCGCGATTTAGGCCGATTTTACCGATTTAAACTACTTTGCTCTCAATACATATTCACAAGCGAGCCGTAAGCATACTAATGTGGCTTATGATCTGGAAAAGGGTTATCGAGATGAATGTGACCATCTTGTGAAGGAGAGAACTGTTGCTCGAGATGACCGAGACTACCAACGAAAAAAAAGACTTGAAACTGAGGATTTCCTTTTTAAGGAAAGAAAGAAGAAAGATGAGGTGGAACTCTTGCATGAGTATGAGAGGGAAAGGGTCAACGAATGGCTCAGGAGATGCACCAATTTCAGTTGGATATCAATCGTCTTTCCCGAGAACGGGATGCGGGAAGGATCAATCAATTCGCACTTCTGGCAGGGTCATAATTGAGAAATTAGAGAGTCAAATTAGCAATTTAAAGGTCCTAAATGTTGCTTTGAAGAAGGCGAATAAAGAACTGTCGGATCGTATCGAGGGCTTTAAGAGTGGTCATAATGAAATTAGCAACGAGCTCGCGAAGGCCAATTCTTCGAAGGAACATTTCTCGAAATTGACAAATGAATATCAAATTGAACTGGCGAAGTTAGGGTGGAATCCTGATTGTGATATTAGGAGCAAGGTTTCGAGACCTCTTTTTTCCAACGAGCAAGAGTCTACTGACTATGTGATTGCCAAAGAAAGTAGGACACCTACCTTTAAAATTTTGATATGTCAGTTGAATATATCCTTGAATGGTGCTCTAAAATATATGTTTTCGTTTTCCAGGCATCAAAGCTGATTTGAAACACAAGATTGCGAATGCTAAGTTGGAAAGGGATCAGGCTTCTGCCCAATTGATTGCGGAGTCCACTTTGAAACTAGGGTTTGAAAATGAGTTGAGGAAAGTCACCCAAGAATTGGCTGAGGAACGCAAGCGTTTTGCAGATACACAAAGAAGTGCCCAAGAGTTGACCAACGAACGTAACCGTCACTCCCAAGAAGCAAAAAAGAGTGCCAATGATTTGGCTGTCGAACGTGATCTTTGCCTCGGAGTTGAGGAAAGTTTGAGGGAGACCATCACTGCCCTCATCCTTGTTCAACCTCAAATCAAGTTTGGTGACGCCGTTGAAGAATTGCTTTTTAAATCGAAGTTGACCCAATCTCTGGTTAAGAACAAAACATGTCGAAAACATGGTCGAGCTCTCTTCAAGGCTATTCGAGTTGAACCTGCTAGTTATGGAGCTGAGGGTGCCGATGATTCTGATTTAGAGATTTCAGGTGATGAAAGGTTGCCTCCTCATGAAGTTTTTGTTAAACTTGTTGAAGGGGAACTAGGTCCTATGGTTAAGAAGAAAGATGAGTCCGGGGATGAAGATTCTGATTATGATGATGTGGTGACCCGAAGATGACTTCGAAGGAAATGCACGAGATGATTTGTGGAAGGATCCCGAGGACGATTCGAGTGGTGCTGCTGCTGGTGGTTCGAAAAGTAATACTGGGGAAGAACGAAAAGACGACTCTAGCAAGGAAATTTCCAAAGATATTGATGGTGATAAAAAAGGTGTTGTCGAGGCTAGTCTGGAGGTTGATTACAAAGGGAAGGGATATTTATTTAGCGAGTCCCTTCTGGAGTACAGCGAGGAAGAGGATGCTGATCAAGGAAGAGAGAGAGCGCCTTCAGATGGCAAAACCTTAGGGCAACGTTAGAATCGAGTGATGAAGAGAAAAGAAGGCAATCTAATATAATGGGAAAGCTCTACGAAGCCCCTTCTCATGTTCCTTATTCTTCTTCTTAGGAGAATTTTCTTTTGTTTTGTACCTCGAATTCTTCAATTAAAGATATTTGCGTGTTGTTTGCTTGATGTGTGATGTTACTTAGTAATTCGTGATCAGGCACGAAGTTCGACTTGTATATTCTAGGCTCCTAAGGTTACTTAGAGTGCAACTCTATGGGTTACTTCGATGTGGGGGGCAGTAAACCAAGCTAGTGGGGGCTGCGGATCACCCTTTCCAAAGGCTTTGAGCTACTTGCCCGGTCTCAAGCGGATACTTGCTATCGAGGTCGTAGGTACCCGGTTTGCCTCAGTACTTTAGGAGCTTATGGTAGGCATCGAAGATATCGAGTATCCTCCGAGGAGGCGTTAGTTTAATATCTCGAATACCTATTTTGCCTAGGTAAAGTAGGAATCTTTGGTAAGTAGCTACTTTTGACCTCGATAATTAAGTAGCACAATAGGGGAGAGTCGGTCAAAGCTGGAGCTTAGACATGGTATTGTTCTCCTATCGCGGTCTGGAATTTGACTCTTCCACTCTCGATTGCCCCTCATCGAGGCAATATTTGATTGTTTAGAAAAGGTCCCTTGGCTGCGTAACTCGCTTTCCATTCCCTTGAATGTAAGCTAATTAGCTGCCTCGGGGTTCCATCTGCCCTAATGGTGGATGTTAATCCCATTTATTATCCCCGCGACGCCTCATTAAGGAGGTCCCATAGGTCGCGTGTGTTTTTACCCGAAAAACATATATACCGTCTCTGGGTACTTTTGTAGTGCTCGAGATCAAAATCGAACAAGACGAGCCTAAACCAAGTCAATGGCCGATCACGTCTTGCTTCGGTCACAGCGATGATGAGGTTGGTCTAGGGAGGGAAACAGTGAAAGAAACTTGAGATCAGGTTGAGAATGTGTGTTTCTGGGTGGGAGAGTTCAAGATCTCCGTCGTGAGCGTGACTGGAGATCTCCAAGGGCTAGAAGTGTGTTGAATACTCAGAATCTGGTTGTTGCTCGTGCTATGAGGCTTTGGTGTTCTTGAGTGTTCTGGTTATTCTGACTGTTCTGAATGTTCTGCCTTGGAAGATAGAAGAAGCCTTTATTTATAGTGTTGAACTCACCCTGAGCTCTCGACAGAGAAGGTGGAAGTCGTGGAAGAGTGGAGGAGTGGAGGACGTGAGGTGTGCTCTGTAACTGCTAGAGTTGTGTAGAACGTGTCCACTAAGCACCACTTTCTCGTAATTGTCCATCATCTCTATCAGTTTCTTTCTAACTGTCGTAGACCGCCAGACCAATACACCTAAAGTTATCCCCCCGTGTGATGTTTTGATATCTCATGTAGTATGCAGATATTGCATGGTTGTGTTGAGTTAAACATCGTTGTAAGGCTATGGCTCCATGGCCAATGTGAATGTGGCGCTAGAAACATGCGTGGTGGCTGTATAGCAGCAGCCTTGGCCATTGGCCAAGGCTAGGAATTCATGGCTCCACCATGGCCGTGTGGCCACGACCTTGGCCGTGGGCCAAGGTCAGATTTTGTTGCGCCACGGCTATTGCAGCTATGGCCTTGGCCGCTGGCCAAGTCCTGTTTTTCATATGGCGCCATGGCCTTGATGGCCACGGCCTTGGCCAGTGGCCAAGGCCAATCTTTATGTTGCCATGATTCGTGGCGCCATAGCTTTGGAGCTACGGCCAAGGCCAATTTCTTGTGGCACCATGAGTATGGCGCCACGGTTTCGAGGCTACGGCCTTGGACTTTTGGCCAAGGCCAATTCTTTCGTGGCGCATTTAGGCCACGCCACTTTGGGTTATGGCGTACTTGTGCACTTGTGATATGGCGTATTTTAGGTCATGACGCGCTTGTCCATGGTATATTAGACCATTATGTGTTTAGATTGTGGCCTGCCTAAGTGTGTTTAGGCTGTTGTATGCTTCTCAGAGAGCTCTGGACAGGCCTAGAGCCGCGATGCTTCTGAGGTTTTCATCGAGACTCGGATGTTGAGTCGTATTTTAAGAGGAAATCCATGAGGATACGTCTCTGTTAACTCTCCACCATATACCAATGAGCAATTTAGTTCTGATGTCGAGGAATTCGAGGCGATGTCGACATGAAGTAAATTGATGGGTTTATGAGCTGGTGGGGTTATTTAGTACTGCACTATGATATCATCCTCTCCACCGGGAGTTATAAGAGAGAACTCATAAAGAGTCTTTTCAGCTTGCAGAACAGGTTGTATTCTGAGCTTAGAGAGATTTGCCTGAGTAGGCAATCACACTAAGATATCATTCTCTCCACTCTGAAGTTATAAGAGGGAAATCGTAGAGCTATAGAGATCTGCCTGAGTAGGCAATCGCCTCTTGGCAAGGCATAACATAATGAGATTTTATGATTTTATCCCTTCTCCATTTTCCACCATCTACATTAAGTCCCCTGGTTAGTGTGGAACAGTAATGTTTTATACTAAGCACCAGATGGTGAGAGCAGTTCTATCGATTTTAGGTTTTCATGATGCCAACACTAGCAGAGATTATAACGAGCTGGTATTCTAATGCGAATCATAGCTGTGATGTAAAGCTGAGAATGAAACTATGTGTGTGAAAACATGCGAGTGTAGTTGGCTAAAGTTTTTTTTTTTTTTTTTGCAGGTGATGGGAGACAAGATGGGTGGTGCCATGGTTGGCACCACGATGACCGAGGTACAGTAGGAGGCCATGGTCACGGCGCCATGGCCATGGCGCAAAACCCTAAATTTGTTTATATATATATATATTTACGTGGTGCCTTGTGGCGCCACGACCTAGGTTGCTTTCATCTTTTCTATTTTTTTTATTACTCGTGGCGCCATGGGTTTCATGGGTCACAAATTTGTGGCGCCACAAGCTTTTGTGGCGCCTTGACTTTTCTAGAGAAGGGAATATTATGCTTAGTGGGATTCCCAGTATTACGTATGTGAATACATACTTAGGCTAGGTCTTAGCCAAGAAAATAAAAAGAAAGGAAAGGTTTTACCCGTTTTGGCAGAGAACTTTTCCTCATTCTTTCGTTGTCGTGATCATGTCCTTGTTTCTCCTTGATCATCTCCACTTGGAGAGTGGTTCTTCAATTAGGTAATTTCCTGAGCAGCGCCTTCGGTGCAAGATTGGGTGGCGTACTCTCCAGTGAGCAAGAAGCGGTCATTGGTATTCAAAGTTGAATCCGTAGCGTTGAGTGAGGTGGAGCACCGACGCTTTACGAAACAATGACCAATCCAGTGGTAACCGGCAGCAGCAGTCGGTAGAGAGATACCAGGGGAGTCAATTGTGTTCTTGTTCTTGGCATAGATCTGAACGTCTCCAGTTTTGGTGTAGAACATGTGCCTTCCCGTCTTACATATCCTCTTAACGTGTTTATTGTGGAGATCTTATACTCTCGGTATCCCCTTATAGAGAATTCCTCCAAAGCACGATGATTGCGCCAAGTCCCCAATTGTTGAAGAGGGTGTTGGATTTAAAATAGGGGAACTACTTGATGAAGATGTTTACCTCGTCGCCTTTACTGAGTAGTAAAGTTCTAGGAGTATTTCGGTGTAAATTCTTACAGTTCGGGTCTTGCATGTTCCCTGGTGTTTGCGCCATATCTCCTACCTCGTTCATTGTATTGCCATGAAATTTTGACACAAAGTAGATAACATCCAGGAGAGTATTGTGTCCAAAAATCTCTCTGATAATCCTCGTAGATTTTCCGCAGTTCTTGACCTGGTCTTGCACATGATTCCTGACTGGGCGTCTCGCGTGTGCTGTAGTGTTTGTGTCGTATCTCCCAATTCCCTTTCTGGATTAGCATGAAATTTTAGTATGTAGGGATACATACAGAGAAAGATTGTTTCCAAAAATCTTTCCAAAATCCCTTGTGGATTTCTCAAACCGGCTGCTTCTTCACAACAAAAATTGTTGGCGCAAGAAATTCTGACAGCTTTTCTTTCCCTCAATGTTCGCGCCATATTTCTCAAACTACATGGAGTTATTGTATGAAACTTTACCACATAGTCATAGACATGAAAACGGGGTTTGTGTATAAATTTTACCCAAGAATTCCTCACGAGCTTTCCGCAGAACTGTTTTGGCTTCGTATGACGTTCTGTCCACTTGCTTCGGTGTGTACTGTAATGTTTGCGCTATATCTCTTGATCCACGAACTGGATCCCCACGAAATTTTTACACATAACAGTATACACCTGCAGGAAGATGGTGTCTAAAAATCACCTTTAGATATTTTACCAATCTTCCGCGTTTCTCGTTTTCGTGAAGGCCGTTGTACAGCGAACTTGGTATGTAGCCGTGAGCACGCCTTTGTTTGTCTCCAGAGTAGGTTTGCTCCATGGAGAACCAAAATAAAATAACTTCTCCACAAGATGGTTTATAGTCTTTTATTGGTAACTAGCGTTGAGGTTGTAGGTAATGGCGTTGATCCAGAGGGTTAATGAAGGCTGGGAGGACATTCTGTGGAGTCACAAAGGTATACGGTGGTGAAAAAATCTTGTGGGGCTAAGGTTAGGTGAACTTCTTATTGTAAGAGATATCTTCTGGGGAAGGTAGTTTTCTATTTTGTAGCGCTGTGGGAATTTTTTGTAAAAGGTGTTTCATAGCTCCGTGAGCACGGAGCCACAGGAATAATTTCAATGGAAGGTGTTTTCGTGGCTCCATGAATGCGGAGTCACGGAGATAGTTTTGGTAGAACGTGGTGGAAGGTATTCGAGAATTTGAAACTTGTGAAGGTCTAGTGAGACAAATACCTTCAATCCCCGTATCAAGATTCTTGCTCGCACACCGCTTGCTCCAGAAGCTTTAACTCTGATTTCCTAGTGATGATTGCTCCTTCTAGCATGTTGTGGTAGAATCTTGAGTGAACAGATATTAGGTATGAAGTCTTTCCCATTCTCCATCTATTGACACATCTTTTGAAGTCCTTGCGCTTGGAACACTCCACTCTGTCATCTTTTTTGAATCTGGGTTGCCACCGAAGGATGTTGGGTACTCGTTGCTAGTGATAGCTGAGAGGAGCGCCACGACCATGATACTACTAGCTTGATCGAAAGATGAAGACTCGGTGGCGCTGTTACAGGGAAGGTTCTGCAAAGATATGAATCATGGCGTACGGAGGTTCTTCAAAGGTTTCGGTAGGCGTGTACACGATCTCGATGTTGAAGTGGTAAGCTTATTTCTGCTTCTTTGAAAAACACTTGTAACAAGGAATCCCTGGCGGCCTTCAGATTTTCGTAGAGGCGTTGGTAGTGATGTCGGTGTTGATTGGAGTTCTTAGATCTTCCTTCCTTCGAAGGACTGTAGCGGATAGTCTCCTGTTGCATGGACGTCTCTGCTCGAGCAGGTCCTTCCATGATGATGAAGCGCTTTGGTAGAGACAAGGGCATATATGTTGTACCTTATGTTTCCTTTGACGAAGTTTCACCATTGATTGGGTCGTGGCAGTCAGCACTCCTAACGGTGTTCGGTGCAGTGAAGAACGGCTGTGGTAAGGAGTCCCCAACCATGTTATGTGCTATCTTATCGATGTCATTCGCTGGGCTCAACTTCCCTCGTGCAGAAACGTGTTGCTCACCAGCCTCCTTCAACATTCTCGTGTATTGGCCTTTCGGGGATGGTAAAGGCTCGAGTAGGCAGAGGGTTCTCTTTAGTTGTTGAAAATCATCGAGTCGGGGTAATCCGGTTGTTTCATTCTTGTTCGGACGTCTAATAGCTCCAGTACTTCTTCGAAGATGATGAGTCTGGGAATCCTGTATAGGCTTCGGTCCTCGTACTCCTCGCGGTTGTTGTTGCATATCTTCATCTTGTGCTTGAGTCACGTTCTTGTTCGGGACTCTTTGAGTCATATTGTATCGATACCCTGTTATCTGGCTTGCTAACGCGTCTCCTATTATCACAAACTTCCTCAATCCTTAACTGCTTGGATCATTCTCTAGGAAGACATGGACGGTTGTCGTCGATCATTTCGCAGCCTTGTGGAGCTCTTAGCATGTTTGAGAGCGTCGTAAGAGAGTTCAGGAACCATCCCGTTGATATAAAGTTCGAATTTTGAACTTCTTCCAGTGTCCCATGGGAGAGGGGTCTCCTGGATAGGAAGGTTGGTGTAGACGAAGCAGAGATGCGCCTTCTCTTCTGGCTGCAGTGCTAACTTTTGGAGTCCCCATATCTCGTCGTCATCCTCCTGGTGGTGAC
>JAJJMA010070213.1:0-10660 GCA_023529015.1 Papaver nudicaule
TGCACCGATTTTTAATAAGACAAGAATCGGTAAACCTACAACCAAATCTAACGATTTAGGTAAGTTTAACAAGTATGGACCAACAAACCAGAATCGGTGTTTAATATACATATCATAAAATTATTTTAAAATGCCAGTAACGATTTGGGTAAGTTCCAAAATATCTGAGAGGAAAGAATCGGTATAGAAATTACGCAATATTCAACGATTGTTAGTGTGAAAAATAATCGTTAGAAAATGCTAACACAGTAAAACGATTGTTGTTCCAGACCAAGCATAATCGGTTTATATTTACAACTAAATCTACCGATTCTGGGTGGAAACCTAGGGTTTCGATTCTGCCATATTAAGTGTAGAAATCAATGAAAATGTACGGGTTAGTTTTCCATACCTGATTGTTGTCGACATAGTATGGAACAAGTGCGCTTTCTTTGTTGATTTTGAAGATACAGTGAAATTAGGGTTTTATGAACTCAAAAAAAAAAAAAGTGTTATGAAAACCAAGAAGAAGAGAAGAATACATTATATATTTATGAAATGATTAGGAAATCATGATTATTATGAGTGTGTTTATGATAAGAAAATTAGATTTCTAATTAAGTGTAATGCAAAGGGTAACTTAGTACATTCCCCATGTTTTTAACACCCCATAGCCACCTCTAATGGATGGGTTTAAAATACTCCCCAATTGGGCCAAATTTAGGGAGGCTAAAGTTTTAGATTTTTGTGTTTCTCCTTGATTTCTATGCTGAAACCTCAATGAATCTTGTTGTGAAACTCCATAACCAACAAACTTTATGTTAATATTGTACGAGTAGAAAATCTGCATAGGTACTCAAGCTGCCACATCCATCAGATCTACTCATACACACGATAATTAGTTGTGGTTCAGTGGTGCGAAGACCACAAGAACAGCACCGAAGGTACTATGAACAGTGATTAAAGACAAAACTCATAATAGTAAAGGCAAAATATAAGAAGACTCTATGTATTTCAATGTTGCGATTACATGAATAAAACCCTAAGGAACTAGAGGAGATTACAAACCTAATCTCTCTCTTGCTGCTTAGGCTCAACCCAACGAGAATCCAACCCTTACAATGTTTTCCAAGCTCGCCTTATATAGGCCGAGCTTGGGTGGTTTACAGCTAATAAGACAAGCAATCCAATCGTGGTGGTGTCAGTCCCTGTCGAGTAAGGCGGTGGAGCTCCGAGGTTGATTTCTAATCTTCGGTCCTTTGACATGGTCCGAGTCTTTTCTCTCCGAGTCTCAGCTTCGCTCATGTGTAATTGCTTCTTCTTGGGGCTAGGCTGAGATCTCGCTATCGACCATCTCGGGGTGATTCTCTCGGCCTAGTTAGGCTTCTTGGATGCGAGACACGTGCTCCGAAGGGTTTTACCCCCTACAAATATAGTTTTCTCCCTAGTACATCTAAATCTACTCAGTCATTTTCAAATCTATAGTTCATCTTTTTTGATTCATATGTTTTATCACAGTTTGGTATAAAATGCCTTACTTAAATCAGTTGCAGGTTTAAAACTTCATTTACATACATTTATTCAAATATCCTATATAGTTCTTCTGGAATTACTTTAGATATGTCTAACTAATTTGCTTGATCACCTTTGCGTTTGCAGTTTTCCCTAATCTTCCATGGCATTTGCCTTTTATCCTGAGATGGTCTATACGTTTGTAGTCATTGGCACAATACTAGTTTTAGTCAAGTTCATGCGTTTTCTTTCATGGTTCATCAAGGTTCCATTGATTTCCATACATGGTTTCACAACCCACACTGAGTTGCCATTCCAAATCGATAACAAAGTTTCCCCCTATCATAAGAAAATTCAAAATTCAAAATTCAAAATTTCGTTGAAAAATTAGGAAACTTTTCAAAGTTTGTTACATAATATTCGCAGTCAACTATACTCTTAGCATATTAGGAAATATTCTTAGTGCTCAAAACAAGGAAATTATACTGGAAAATCAAAACCAAAAGATTCTCCAGAAAGATTTTAGAGTTATAATACTAATACCCCAAACCCTAAAACCAGAATTGCAACCTCACAGTATACAAAAAAATGGTGGCTATAGGATCAACCTCAACTTCTGCAGGCATGACAAAGAGAGTATCTCAGCTAACAAACAAGCTCCAGGAAACCGATTTAGGAAAAGATGAGGAAGAAACTAGACTCATCAACTATGAATCTAGTGGCTCTGTGGAAGAAGAAGAGACTGAAATAAGTCTGATTGGTACGTTAATTATGAATGGAAGATTAACAGATAAGCTGGTTGAGAGAAATCTCAGAAATACCTGGCCTTTCATTCCATCAGATGAAGTCAAGGTACTTGAAATTGAACGCAATGTAATGGTTTTTATTTTCTCCAAAGGATCGGTGGCTAAGAAAATATTCAAAGAAAGGCCATGGTTCATAGATGGCAGCTTGGTTATTCTGCATCCATATGGCCCTAATGGATTATACAATGATCTAGACTGGGATCATCATGAATTCTGGATATGGTTGCAGAATCTCTTACCTGAACATATGACACAGGAGGTTGTTCATGACATGGGTGCATTAATGGGAGAAGTGGTGGAAATTGATCATCCAGAAGGATTACCTGAAACTGGAGATTGCTTTCGAGGATGTGTGAAGATTAACTTGCAAACACCGCTAAGAAGAGGAGCTCTAGCTATTACTGCAGCGGGAACCACTAAATGGTATAGATACTACTGGGAAAAACAACCTCACAGAATTTGTAGCTATTACTGCTATGTCATCAAGCATGGTAATGAACATGCAAAAAGCAGAAACAATATTCAAAAGTTAGAAGAAGCACACAACAAACCTGAGTAGTTCGGGCCCGTGATTGAGAAGAAGGAAAACAAGCAAGATTTCAATGTTATCCCCACTTCTAAGTCAAGGAAGAAAGCAGTAGTCAAGCACAAACCATTCATACCACCCAAAGATGGCTTTAGAGTTCAACTGCCAATTCAACCTACAACTGGGGAAGCAAATGAGATTGAGGAGGATGGGATATCAAGGCTAGGAAAAAGATCCAGAACTTTAACTAGTACTGTTAGAGCATGGCTCGGTCACCTCACTAAGTGTTGGTATGTCAAGCTTAGTTGTCAACTTTAGTGATCAAAACTCGACCGCTAAACAACACACAATTAGGTGAAGTCATGTAAGAGTTAGCTTTAGGTTGTAGAAGATTTTGGTAGGATTTAGAATCACTGGTTGAAGAGTTGAAGAAAGACTGAAGATCAAACGAAGACATCCGGCTTCATCATTCAACAGGTTAGTGAATCTAAATAACGTGATTCCATTATCTTTTACACTTGTGCTACAAAAGACATAAACATAACTCTCAGCTTGAGCTTTACGTTATGACTTGATCACTTGTGATCAGTGTGTCTTATGATAACTTCGTTTTACCACTTGTGGTATTAGTGTTGTAGTTATGACGTTCCAATATTTCTTAGAGCTTTCTTTTCTTCTCCGTCTTTAAGTTAATATAAAGGTTTTTCCTAAAACCTTTTCGAGTTGGATATAGCAATGTGATGTTATCTTGGTAGTACTACGAGATTTGATACCTAGTCTGGCTCTGTCGTAATGATTGTATATATGAGCCAATGTAAGAGAGATCGTGACTCACACTTATGTTGTGTAGACTCGAAATACTGCAGTTATGAGATTCGAATACGACGTCATGGATTGGCTCTGAACTCCGAAGTTCTGAATCATTCATTTGATTCTGTATATGAACATCTTGTATGCCATATCTCACTTCTGGATTCCGAAACCATATTTGTGTATCTCAACTTATGAATTTTCAATGTTCGAAACCTCAATGTAGGTTTTGGTAAAACTAAACGTTGATTTCGAAACCATAATCTTGTTTTTCGCATTCATAAGCTATTGGTCTGAAACTTAAATATTGTGACCAATGAGATATAACAGATTCGTAACTATGTTTGTGTGGCTGACAGTGACTTGAGAATCGAGGCCAATGTGTCTTGACCATGTAAAGGTCGAAAAGACCCTGGGTTTCCTAAAGGTTTATGTGAATCGGGAAATATATTCCTGTGCGTCGAGGCTAAAAAGGTGTGATGCTGAAACGGTTCTCGACCACATGGATTCTCAAGTTCGACACCAAACATTTGTGAAGAATTTAATATGTGTTTCTTGTTTCGAAACCTTAACCAAGGTTTTGTTAAACAGAATCTAGATTTCGAAACCAAGCTTTAGGTTTCGCTATGTGGAAACTTGATTTGGGAACCTTAATATGGTTCTGGTCATATAATGAAATTTAGGTTCCGAAACCTTAACCTGGTTTATGCCAAAACAGATGTACGTTTCGAAACCTTAGTATGTGAAAAAGGAGGGGTACCGAAATACGACCAACTTTTCGTTTGGGCTCGTGAGTCTTATGGTTAGGTTTGGACGATCTCAAAAATCAATATCCAAACCTAGATAACCGGAGTTGTGATCTAGGGATCAACTCAACAAAGATGAATCTTTGGAGTAAACTCGACGGCTATGGATAACGTACTTCTTGTGTTTGCTTTTAATTATATGCCAGAGTTTATATAATTACGGAAAGGAAAAGCACACAAGACACCAGAAAGTTTTTTTAACGAGGAAACTACCTTGTAGAAAAACCTCGGGACCTCGTCCAGATTGAACACCGCCCAGTACAAACTGACTACAAACTCTAGCCTACTATAAGACTTCGGTCTGGGATGTAGCAGAGACCAACTCAATCCCTCCAAGCGAATTGGCTACTGTCGCACTCCATACGTCTCTAGATCCCCCACAGATCGTCACGCACTTGATTCCCCCAGCTGACGTCCTTTACAGGCCTAGGAGTTTCTTTGACCGCTGTCAAAGGCTTGTGTCAGCAATACTGGCTTTGCAACCAAATTGTTGACGTATGATCGAACTGTCCTCTATCAGTTTCTCATACACAAGTTGACTTCCTTCGGATTGTTCCAGGTCATACGGAAATCTACTTTACAAATCAGGGCTGACAAGCAAACCGAGTAAGCTATGCCCAATTTGTCTCTACCTCAGTTGTACACGAAGAATCAGTTAAGAAACTTGTACAACCGGAGCTAACTAGGTCTTACAACACCGAGTGCAGCCGTGCGTTGCTACCTTTCAACCTTGTGTGTAACGTATCAGTTCTTGAATATCCGTATAGCAGAAGAGACGGAGTATGGAATAGACAAGAATGTGATCAGGTTACCAAGGTTACCGGTTAATCCGATTTCAACCAAATAAGGTCTCAATCTCCTACCTGTGCTTCCCAACTCTCAAGAGAAGTCTTTTATAGTCGTAGGGAGTTCCCAGAGGAGTTGCAACCTATAGAGGATGACTATACCACAACAAGCGTTCACCGAAGTGAAAAGAGTTTACGATCACTTCCCCCAGGACCTTCATGTATGCTTGATGCTTGCGGTATTTGTCCGTAGACACCTCTATTTATATCACTCAATAAGATAGGTTGCTTTGGAATAAAGCAATCAATTACTTGTCCCATAAGTTTTGGAAACCCTAAACTTGGAACTCAAGTAATAGAGATTAATATCAATTGGAATTCTTTTTAACATTTATCTGCCAAGTGTTTTGTAGCTCAAAAACACTTCAAGATAGAATCCAACAGACCAGAGATAATCTTTATCTTATTGACTCATTGAGGATCGTAAGATGGAACACAAAAGATATTTTCGTGATATACAAGTCCACCTAAGAGATAAAGGAGTTTAGAGTTTAACCCAAGTGAAATTCTGGAAGAATATTCACTTAATCTGAATACCAGCCAAAGTAACCGAAACCTAGGTTCGCGTAGGTTCGTGAAATGTTCAGTCACCTTGGAACTCAGGAGAAATCCGAGTTTCTGGTTTGCGTACCGGTTCGTGAACCGTCCGCCATTCAGATTAGGCCAAACTTGGATTCGCTGGAAGTTCTGGGCTTAGCCAGGACTTAGACGTGTGTATGTCCTCAGCTGTAATCCATTGGACTCTTGCTCAAGAGTACTCCTTTAGATTCACCCATATCCAACTAATGATTTTCAAGCAAACCATTGCAATGGACAAATGGTATCGAATCTATCTCATTCTTTCTTGTACTCATAGCATTTGTGGGAGCAAATACTAGTCATGACACAAGGCCATGTTAGACAAGAATACGATCTCAATCGCTATGATCACTACTAAAGTAGTCGACTATATTTCGAAAGAATGGAGAAAGTAGAATAGAAGAATTTCCATAAAGTCATAACTCCTACTAACCTTTTGTCGATGAAGAATAATTGATGTCTTCTTTGTCTTCACAGTCTTAGTCTTCAAGGTCTCTACTACTTTGTCTATATACCAATTCTGAAATCTAAACTCTAGTAGGCTAAATCAAGAATTGAGTTTTGACAACTAAAACTGACAACTAGCTTGACATACCAACGCTAGTGGGTTTGACCGGACAATGTCCTAACAATCTCCCCCTTTGTCAATTTTAGTGACAAAACCAATTTACATATTGATTCAAATAATATACAATTAAGTACTAACCAGATGTATCTTGATTTCTTGAATTCTTCAACTTCTCCCTTGAGTCTTGATGTGTTCATTAAACTCTTGTTGATGAATCCGTAGTCAGCAGCTACAACATATCCAGCTCAAACAACCATAAAGGTACGCTTAAGCTTACGTGGGTTAGTATGCTCATCCCACATGTCAGGAGTATGTACTCTAATTTGGTGATAACCTGACCTAAGATCCAGTTTAGAAAAATATTGAGCTCCATGAAGCTCATCCAACAACTCATCAATAATGGGAATAGGGAATTTATCCTTAACTGTGATGCTATTCAACCTTATATAATCAACACAAAATCTCCATGTATTGTCCTTTTTCTTGATTAGAAGAATAGGAGAAGCAAAAGGGCTATGACTAGGTTGAATAATACCAGTAGAGAGCATGTCTGAGACCAATTTTTCTATGACAGATTTTTGAATGTATGGGCATTTGTATGGTCTCATATTTGGTGGTTCAGAATTAGGTTTCAAGATGATTTTGTGATCAAGACTCCTTTGAGGAGGTAAGCTTGTTGGCTCGGCAAAAACATCAGAGAATTTATCCAGTAACTGAGAAATGACAGGTGGTATAGGTTGAGGTGATGTTGAAGCAGTCACAGAAAAAAGTTGGCCAACAATGCCATGTGTATGCTTTTTGAAGAAGTCCTTAACAACAGCACTTGTCATAGACATCAGAGAAGGGTTGCTAGAAGCACCAGTGAGAGTAATGTGTTGGCCATTATAATGAAAGTTAATGAGAAACTTAGAAAAATTGAGCATTATATCACCTAATTTCCTTAGCCAGTCTGCCCCTAGCACCATGTCACATCCTCCAAGAGGTAGTAATCTGATATCCTCACAGAAATTGTAACCCTGCATAGTCCATTTTAACTGACAACACAACCAAGTACTGATAGTTTTAGCACCATTAGCAACTGTGACCAGTAAATGTTGAGTAGGCTGTATAGTACACTGAAGAGCAATAGCCAAATCAGTATCAATAAAACTATGAGTACTACCTGTATCAATAAGAACAAATATGGCTTTCTTCTTAAGGAGCCCTGGTATTCTCAGTGTTTCAGCTGACACAGTACCAGTAAGGGCATGAAGAGAAACTTCCATATGAGATTCCACTGGAGAATTCAAAACTTCATGAAAAATTTCTTCTGACACCTCATTTTCATCTGAATTAATGAGTTCTCCTACAACCATATATAGAGTCTTCTTCTTACAAACATGACCTCTAACAAAGACTTCATCACAATAATAACAAAGACCTTTTTCCCTTCTAAGATTCATTTGGTTATGACTAATTTTCTTAATGGGAAGTGAGGGTGAGCTATTTTTTGAATTTGGAGAGAATTGTTTTGATGAAGAATTTGGTGTAAGGTTAGTAACAATTGGTGGTGGGGGAAAATTTGTGGAATACTGAGGTCTGGAAGAATGAAATGTATTAGTGAATGATCTGGAATTTGGCTTACTGTATTTGGTTTGGAGAGCTACAGTTTCTTGCATCCTAGCAAGAGAATAAGTATGGGCCAATGTAGTTGGGTTATGCGTTAGGACTTGAGTTCTAATTTCCTCCTTCAGACCACTGATAAAACTTTTAACAAAGTAATTCTCTGATAAGGAAGGATTACTCATGAGCATAAAGGATTTTAAGATTTCAAACTGCTCTAAATATTCTTCCACAGAATCTATTTGTGACAATTTATTGAAATTCCCAATAAAATTGTCTTGAGCAGGATTCTCAAATCTGACACAAATATTATCAGAAAAAAATTTCCAGGTCATAAGGTCCTTACCCACAAGAAAATGATTGAACCACTGATCAGCCTTGCCATCCAGATGAATAGAAGAAAATGTCACCTTCTGATGCTCATCAATCTGACGAAGCTGAAAATATATCTCACACTTCTGAACCCAACTGCGAGGATTTTCACCATTAAATCTTGGAAATTCTATCTTCACCGCCTGTTGGAGAGAGTTGAAGTCTCTAGTAGATAGTACATAAGGTGAAGAATGAGGACCAGGAGACTGAAAAACCAGAGTAAGAAGTAGAAGGAGAACCTGGTGACTGTTGAGAAAAAAGTTTTTGAGCGTCACTGATCTGTTTCTGTAATGCTTTGATGCTATTCAAAATTGCTTCATCCAACTTGAGCTGGTTGTTCTTCGCCGTTTCATCAAGCTTAGTTTGACTCTCTTTAACAGATTCATCTAAAATGATTTTATACTTCTTCATTAACCCTTCCATCAACTCAGAGTTTGTCAAATTTCTTATATCCTCATTCTCTTTGGAATTCTTGAAGAATTTATCGAGCTTATCACCAATCCTTACTAACTGATCCCCAAGTTCCACCAATTTGGTGTTGACCTCCACAAATTTACTGATTGTACCATCTTCCAGAGATTTGGTACGATCTTCCAACGATTTAATACGATTTTCGATTTCTTTCTCTGCTACTGTTCGAGTAGTTGTTGAACCTCCCATGGATGTAGCTGAATCTGATACCAATTGTAATGGTATGACTACCAATTAACACTTGTAACAGCGGAATTGAAACGGATAAAGGAAATAAACAAGAAATTGAAGAACAATTTGTAAAGATAAATCAATTAAAATGAAAAGGTGAATTACAGGAAATGAAAACTAGGGTTAGCCATGGCTGAAGCCGATAGCAACAATCTTCACAAATATCTGATAACTACCCACTCACACCTGAGAGCTACTAATACTAACGACTACCTCAACAACCCAAACGCATGAGGACACGTGCTCAACAAACAGTCGCTCAGACGGAAAGGAGAAACGTATCCAAGATGATAACGCCAACCCTACCAAGACGATAAGGGGTGACCAAAACACTCATACAATGGACAGCCATATGACATATCCTCTCCCGCGAAAGCCGCAAGTAGATCTAAAACATCTTGGCCTTTTATTGCCTTCGGGGCCACACAAGCAATGTCAAATTCTGACATTTGTAATAACCAACGGGCCGACCTTCCTAGTAGGGCCGGCTTTGACAAGAGGAATCTTATGGGGTCCGCTTTTGTGATTAGCACGACCCTGTTTGATAAAAGATAATATCTGAACTTATGGATAGCGAAGAGTAAAGATAGACACACCTTCTCTACCTTCGGGTAACGGAGTTCAGCATTCTTTAGAGTACGACCGATGTAAATTGTAATATATCGGGTACTCAATATTGTCGTCTTCTTCTTGTGCGAGGAGTGCCCCAATAGCAGTGTCGCTAGATGCCGTGTAAAGAAGTAAAGGACGCCCCTGCACTGGTGCTTTCATCACTGCTGGCGATAGTAGCAATTGTTGGATCTTCCTAAATGCCTCTTCTTGAACAGGAGACCATACGAAATCCGCTCATTTCTTTAGTAAAGGGATGAACGAAACCACAAATTGGGCTAGGCCAGGAATAAACCTCCGTATGTAAGAGACTTTTCCCATGAAGCTCTTGAGTTCTTTTACCGTTTTTGGTGGCGACATGGTGGTAATTGCTTGCGTTTTGGTAGGGTCCACCTTGATTCCCTCCTCAGTTACTTGAAAACCCAAAAATTTGCCTGAAGAAACTCCAAAAGCACACTTTAAAAGGTTCATCCTTAGTTTGTACTCCCTGCATCTGTCGAACACCTGCCTCAACACTTCTAAGTGAGACGCTCATGTCTTGGATTTGACCACAATGTCGTCCACATAATCTTCAATTTGCTTATGCATCATATCATGGAATATCGCTGTCATGGCCCGGTGATAAGTAGCACCTGCATTCTTGAGTCCAAAGGGCATCACAGTATAATGAAAATTCCCAGTTGGAGTTCGGAAAACGGTCTTACTTGCATCTGTATCATACATATTGATTTGATTATAACCGCTGTAACCATCCATGAAAGAGAACATAGCATGGTCGCAGGTAGCATCTACCAACATGTCGATGTTGGGTAATGGGAATCATCTTTGGGGCAGCACTTGTTCAAATCTCTGAAGTCTACGCAACATCTGATTTGACCATTTTTCTTCTTGACCGGTTGTAGTTGGTAAAATCCCCATACTGGTGATTTTACCAATACACCCCT
>JAJJMA010070217.1:0-10798 GCA_023529015.1 Papaver nudicaule
CAAGAAAAAGGCTTTTGCTCGCCGAAATAAGCAATGGAAAATTGTTGTGATCACCTTCTACTCAAGGAGTAGAAAATATCCTCCATATCTCGCCAAAAGGAATATTCCATTCACAGAGTCAATGTGTAATACCTTATCAATCGCCAAAGCTGCATACAGATCTCGTCAAAGATCGCTACCAATATTCACATAGCATGACAGTCCACTCAGAGGCATCAACATAGCCTTACAACGGCGACCCACTCAGGGGCACCATCATAAAGTCCTCCAATAATTCTATATTGGCGTATTATGACTTTGAAACTTCATTATGGATCTAAAACCATCGCCTATGATTATTACATGAGCATTACCCCGCCATGACTTTAACTATACACTGTGAAAAACTAACTTGGATTTCAAGTCATTGGAATAAATTATACCTACAGGAAATTCAAAAGAATCTACAGAGGTATTAAAGCGAGGTCATATCATCCACTTTCAAGAAGGCGAGAAGCTGATTACAATAATATTCGCCGAGGAGCCCAGCTTGGTACATTCACACTGCGCCGACCTACACAGGACTCAGATGTCTCCTATAAATCAGCTAAGTTACCCCCTCTTATTTCTAAAATAATTGGCATATTATCACACTGACTTCGGCGAAAGTTAGAAATTTTGTTCAGTTGCATGTCAACTGGTAGTTATGGTGACATCAAATACTTTCAAAATTACTCAGGGGCAACCGCCCAACTATTTACTCTACGCCAAACGAACAAGTGAAGTATCACAAATTTTACAAATATTTCATTACACACTCTATTGTGATATACATGTCATTATAAATGCATTTCCATTTCTCCTATGGGTCACTAACCATAACAGGGGCACGAGCGCTAAGTTCGCATTACTATTTGTGTCGACAATATCACCTTTTACCTTTAAATTTGCCTTGCTATTTGCCTGAATGCATTGAATTTAGAATTCGAATAGCAAATGTAGCTGCATCCGAAGGGATCGCCGACTTGGAAGGAAATTACACGCTGATCACCATAAACTTTCGCCAAAGTGGACTTAGTGACTACACGCTGGGGCAGCGGTTCAATCTTATTCTACACGCTGGGGCAGCGGTTCAATCTTATTCTACACGCTGGGGCAGCGGTTCAATCTTATTCCACACGCTGGGGCAGCGGTTCAATCTTATTTCACTCGCTGAACTTAGCAGTGAGCAAACAATAGTCATTTAACAAGCAGCGAGCTAAGTATCACTAACTCAGAGTACCATACCACAATATCATGATTTATTTCAAATTATTAATATTTCCTAAGGAATTTCATAAGATTCATAGCATGAGTAACAGGGGCAGAGCCACCTACTTATTGTCAAAAGTTCAAATTTTTTATAGAAAGATGCACAAGTCTCGTTTTGTTTTTGCTTTAAAAAGTTTCGATCTCTTACTTCCCAAAGCAAAAAGGGGCAACAATGTATAGGAAATACAAAGTAAAAAATATTAAGAAAGCTAAAATTTCTTTTTTAATTTCTCTATGATTCGTTTGCAGGACATCACTTGACGAATACAGGTATTCTAAATCAACACAAAACAAGCATAGTAGCGAAAGCAGGAAACAAACATGGCAACTACAAGCTGAGGAATCCGGAGTCGTTGCTTCAGAACCTCGCGCAAGAGCAGGGGCAAATATATATATATTTTAAAAGCATGTTGTGCTCTTCCGCTCAGTTCCTCCAGCAACAACAAAAATTGAACCAGCAGTTACTCACGAAGTTTGCCGATATGCAAACGCCACTCCAAAATTCACAAGTAGTCAGTTCATATCACGATCCATGACAACAAAGAAGCTCGCCAAAGCACAACCAGAATCTATGAACTTTTTCATATCTCTTCTAGCTGAAGAAGTCGACAAAGCTTTCACCCTCAAGCAAGGATCTCTGAATACTTCTAAATCCTCGTCAACAAATGCTCAACAACAGATACCGCTGAAGTTTAGAAGACAGTCAGTGCCTCGCCTACATTCACGGTCGCCGAATCTCGCCAGCCTATTGAAGAAGAAACTCCTCAGATTCTCCTACATCAGTCCTCTCAACAAGCAACGGTCATCTGTTGAAGATAGAAGATCCGCTTAAGTTTACATCAACGCACCGAAGTTTTAAGCACGCCAATCCATGTCAAAGCTGTCGCCGCAGATAGAAGAATCGCCCAAGTTGTCTCGCCGGCATAGCCATCCAAACCAAGATTAGATCCAACCAAGCTACTTTGAAGACTTTACTTGTTTACTCCGCTTGCACCAGACAACGTTTCAAGAAGATTTTGCTTAAGGATTATTCTGTGAACCATCCATAAGCAAAGGGGCAAAATGTGAGTGTAGAAAGTGCCTTCTACAGATAAAAGCATCCTAAAGGTGAAGCTGCGTAAGAAGACTATCTCTGAGAAGTACAGAATCATTAACGGAAGACCTCGCCGAAGTATCAATGTGAGAGGTTAGCATATAGGACCGCCGAGGTTACACCGACAAAGAACAGAAGGGCGAATTATGATCAGCGAGTACAAAACACGTCATCAGCAAAGGACTATACGGCAGTCAGGCATTTATGAGAATATCAGAATGTGCAGGTTGTCAGAGTTGACTCATTGACTCAGTGGGATCCGCGTCAGCAATCCTTATCCCGAAGAAGACTAGCACGCCAATGTATATAAGTACTCGCCGACCTTGTTTGTCGGCGAGAGGATAAACTATTATTGTAAGTCTTTAGAGTATATTCGCTACGTGGCGCAAGGTCAAGACGGTTGTAACTTAGTCTCGCCAGGAGATGACGCACCATAAAAGAATTCTAGCATAGGATTCCCTTTAGGGGTAGGTTGGTAATTCCGCCGATGTAAGTCTCATATAAAAACCGTGTAACCCTAAGAGAAAGGGGAGGCCTCTACTCCCTTTCTCTCTCTACTCTATCTTCTCCACCACCATCTCCTACTCAAGAACACCTCAAGAACACCATGAAACCGATGTATAATTATCAAATATCTCCACTAATAAATCCGTGATGTAGGAAGCTAGATAAGCTCCGAACACGTTAAAAACGTCTCTTGTGTGCTTTACTTTTATGTTCATCCATATGTGTGTGTGTGAATCTAGATCTAGGAATAAGTAGATCAAAGGGTGTAATTGCATGATGTATTTTATGCATGATGTTGAGTGCAGGGGTATTTTCGTCCAAACAAAGTATTTTTTCGGACAACAAATGCATCTGAAGTTCAGATCCGAAGAAACATTCAGTAAAAATGAATCCAAAAACGTCACTACAAACAGCAGGATCAATCTCCTTCTTTATCTCATTTTTCACTTTCAGACATCAAATGTTGTTCCCTTTGAAGCACAGCTAGATTCGAAGAAATCTCTGCGGAAACGAAATCGAAAGCATCACCATCATCAACAGGATATTTCTTCCCCTTATCCCTTTAACCTTGTGTTTAAAATTTTTAGATCTGATTTATAAAACAAAAACTGGTCTCGGTTTTTAGCAAAATATCTCATTATCGCAGAATTTCTTCTTACCTCTTTTTGCACTTGATACCTATCTATCTCTCTTATTCTCATCTCTTCTCATAAGATCTGGAAGTTCAAAGCAAAAATATATTTTGATAAAATCTTTTCATTAAAAACAGAATTTTTCTCTTACAAAAATGAGATTTTTATGGCAGCAAAACGTATTTTTCCTGTGGATTCTCAGTGAGTAGGAGCTTTCTTTGAGAACCCATTTGAGCCTTTTTCAAGATTTCAGCTGATAATCTAGGGGCTACAAGGCAAAATAGTTATGAAAACTTTTCTTCAAAATTTTGATTTTTCTTCAACGATCTTGATTAAAACGAATTTTGATCACAAATTTACAATCGATACTGTCTGATCTTCAAACCCATTTAGGCTTTTGTGAAAAATCAGGAATTTTGGTTAGATCTGGGAATATCTTTTATGAACAGCATCACACGGACTTGGCTGATAGTTTGTGTTTCATTGGAGATGACAGGGCTTGGTTCTTCCTCTGGATTCATCACCAAATGTCTATTCGCTTGCAACATTAAGCGCTTAACATTGAGAAGTTTACTCGGTTTCCTGAGAATAAGCTAGTGTATTGGCGATAGTTGATGGCAACTTCACTCCAACTCAAGAAACTCATTGTCGCCAATAAATCTTCACCGTCCCGTATTACAAGAATATCATCGCCGCATATGTATGTCGCCGATGGATACCAGCAGAGGATGAAGAGAATTTTTCCATGATCAAACCTGGTTTGATACCTTTAGTGGAGCAAATCATATTATCAGGAGAACATCAAAAAGCTTCGCCGATACCAATACAACGCATAAATCCGCTCAAACTGAAGAAGAATGAGAAGTCAAATTGAAATCTGCGTGATCTCGATGACAGGATTTGAATCACAACTACCATTTTCTTCGAGCTATAGGCAAACGTATTCTGTGGAGTACTCAGTAAAACCACTGGTTCACCTCGCCGTTCCGTCTACATAGTTCTCAGAGCACAAACCTTGGCGACGAGTACTCTCAATTCTACGTCACCAACTCAAGCAATCTTTGAGCGAGATGGTTGCAGCGACGTGTGAAAGGGGATTTTTCTGAGATTGTCTAGGTCTGCATAGTCTCGCCGAAGACGATTTTAAGCACATCTCGCTCTTAGCTATCCTTTGGATCATAAGCAACACAAAAGGGACGATTCCTAAACTCCACACTCTTGATTTTTCTAAACTTTTCTTATTGATTCAATGAGTTTTCATGCAGATATTAGGCGGTTTCATGAAATTACATCCTATATACTTTTAGGACTAGTGGGCGAGTACAGTAGTTTTTCGCATTCCAATGATATGTTTATCTTTAGTTACTTTGCAATATGAGAGATTTGGGTTGCATAATTTTTCTTCTTCGCCGAGTATTCACTGGCATATCAATTATGATGAGAACTGTTTGTTCGTAAGAGATAGGCTTATACATCTTAGCTTGATAGTTTTCATTCAAAAGTATTAGAGTAGTACAGTTTGACTTGTGTGTCTCCCATCTGACTCTTCTACTAGTAGGACTCTTAAGGTTTTCCGTATCACCTGTTGGGCTCATTTAGATGAACACATGCTTTGTCTACGACTCTTTGTATCATGCTTGCAAAATGTAGGAAGTTGGAATTTTGATGACAATATTATGTCACATCACATGTAGCAAAACGTCCTCACCTCTTCACTCTCAATTTGAAACACATGTTTAAATTATTTACACTCTTAGTACTATATTAACAGTCACCATTCCAATCCCATAACACGCTAGATTCAAACTTTTTAGTACATTGAATATGCTAGGAGCATGATAGAAATTCGATGAAATACTTATCAGCTTTAATCTTTAAGTCATCGATCGGTGACTAGTATTCTTATAGCTTACATCCTTTATATCGTTACGAATTCGTATCTTTATCCCTAACATGATAGAAAGGTCTCACATGTCAATACTAAGTCTGTGCATTCCAATTTAATATATTGCACATTGTGAAAAACATAGAAGGGAAATCTCTAAACTTAGCACCTTTAGTTATGTGAATTTCTTTTGCTGTCTTGATTAATTTAAAAAGAATGGGTGATGCAATTCATATTTCTTTTGTTGATTCTTTTATTAAGTTTCAGGCACAGCCATATTACCTCGCTGGGGCAAGGGCTGGGCAAGAACACAAACCCAGGTCCAAAAGCACCATCGGAGGCTATTTTCCAAGCACAGTATACCAGCAAGGGATAGATTCTAGGCGCAACGCGGGCTTTCATTAATTCTATAAACATAAAGGGGAGAATTTCTGAACTATAATACTTTCATCTTCTATAGGTCTTTCGCCAGCATGGTTATTCAAATTCACTCATGATATACAAAAGGGAAGCATTCTTACCCTCTTATATTTTATTTTCGTTGCTTAAAAAAAAAAAAAAAAAAAAAAGGTGACAGGGTACCCATATTGCTGCGCAACATAGCTCTTTATCCTTAGCTAATCGTCAAATAAATCTGGTGGTTCACAGCAATACCAGAATGGAACTTCTCTTGTACCTATATCGGCGATGGAACGTTCAAAGCAACAACACCATTTCGTCGATGGAACAGCTCAGCCATCAAACCAACTTGTTGAAATCTTGTCGAATTGTCAGCTCAAGGTCGTCGGTCAACTTCCTGGAATGGCAAATTCACAAATGGCAAGCATCCATTAGAAAGGGAAGTTTCTTACTCTCGCCAGTCTATTTTCACCATCTTCCTTATAATATCATATGCCTTCAAGGATGCTAGTCGCTACAGTTTTAATCAAATTCACATGCCCAAATTGGAGCGTTTTGGTTGCTTATAATATCATAGATAAGTCACATGTTCATACCCTGGTGAAAACAAAGCACTGCTTGATGCTCTTTTTATTTGTCGCCTTTTCGGCTGTTGATCAAATAACTATCTTTTGATTCAAAATATTGCTTACAAATGGATAAAGTGTTGATGTGCTCAGAAGTTGAGGTCTTTATAAGTTTCAGATACAACCATATTTTGGCATCGAGTTGTTGTCTCAATCCTCATCCTACTGAGAACCACCCACTGCCAAACCAGCCTTCTCACTGAGTTAACTATCTTTGAAGAACATAGGCTGAGCTGAAATAACAGTGGCAGTGCCAGTAATCTTGGAGTCGTCACCTCCTCAATTTATAGCTCGCCGAGTGCCAGAGGTTTGCCGAGATCAAACATCGTCGAATGATAGGGGAGGAGTTCTGAACCATGCATTTTCAATTTCTTTTTATTTTTTATTTATTTTCAGTATTTTAATTCTTTACCCTACTGTCAATATAGTACTTTCAGTATTTTAATTCCATAGTCCTAGTTAATTGCCGAGTGAATTTGTTCTTTGCAGCGCGGCGTAGGAGTTTTTCTAGCATATATCGGTGATAGAACATTTGAGGCAGGAGTTCATATTGGAGACCACCTAGGCAGGCATTCGTTAAAGTATATGGAGAAGCGTCGTACACAATTGAAGTAGCCACTCGGCGATAAGCAAAATATTTCTTACCTTTGAAACTCCATTTGTTATAGCATGAAGCAATGTTCAAATAGAGAACTAGCATTCTCACACATATAATTGCTGAATACTTTAGCCTAACTTGCTATATAGGTTAAGCTCGGCGAAACGCCCGTTGCATATTAGCAAAACTAAATAGAAATATTTGTCAGACGTATTGTGCTTCATTACTTACCATAGATAGGTGCTTCTTCTCCGCTGTATGCTATTTAACTTTCAAGTATCTCAGTTTAAGAAAATTACCAAGCGGCACAACTTAGCACGTTATCATATCTTATACAAATCGTGCCAGTCATATTATATTCAAGTAATGTATGGTTAAATTCACTAGAAATAAGTTTGAGCGAAAAATGATAAGCGATGTGATAACATAGCGACTGCATAACTTCACACCTCCAAAATGGCATCCTGCTGCTAAGTTTAAGATGCATCATTTTTGAAACTCGCTGAGATCAAGCCAAATTATACTTAGAAATCTTCCCCGCTTTACCCAAGAGCGTAGCCGGGGCAGATTCCCAGTCAAGTTTGAATTTCATAATCTATTTGAATATTATGTGATCACTGCTAACCCATGGGGTAATATTATTACTCTACTATATTTTCGGTATATTTATGTCTTTAAACACGGATAAGAAAATCAACCATTCGCTTACACGATAAAAGCACATAAACGAAAAAGCCAATGAGCATCGCCGACTACATGTAAAAGCGCCGAACGATCAAGCCAATGAACTTCGCCTACATTATAAAGATGACAGAAGGGCCAAACAACGACTGCATTTGTGTATACTTCAGATGCAGCAAATCAAGATTGCATCGCCGTTGATTCTCATATACTTCAGCGAAGTGGATTTCAACAGCATTATCATGAATTTCTGCACTATCGTCACTTCACACCACCAGTACTACAATGTCTACACCAGAAAGGAGGAATTCGAAAGTGGATACTTCACCTTGAAGCGATTCACGGATGCCACTCAAAATGTCAGTTCAGGAAGCAAATAAAGCTAATGAGCGTTTACATGACCTTGAAGCGATTCACGGACGACTCAAGACTTGCAGGGGAAGCGTTTACAAGGATATTCTTCCTAATGGGAAGAACATCACCGTGAAACAAATAAAGCTAATGAGCTTCGCCGATTATATGAGCTAATTGCTCCAGATCAAAAAGGTCCAATCTTGAGGCCAAGTGCCATTTACAAAGGCACAAATGCTCAAGGCAACAAAAGCCATACAAAAACCCTGATCAGGTACTAAGGCCAAGCGCCATCTTTAAAGGCATAACGCCCAAATCAATAAATCAACTAAGAGCCAAGATCTCTTATGCAGAAGGCTTATTTTTCCGTCGAGTGAATGCCCTTATCGTAATAGTCAGTCCAACCCAGGCTAGTTGTAAGACCAGTCGTGTTACTTGTTGATCTGTAAGTGTTTGTAAGGAAATAAGGTCCCCTTCTGCTGTAGCATCACATCGGCGGTTCCGCTGGTGTGTTAATCCGTCTACGCCATAGCATCACTCCTGGCGGAGTGTATTAAAGTCTATGAGGGCAACCCATTCTACTTATATTAGATCGCCGACGGGCACAAGTAATGGTTACGGCTGGGTTCTACCCTGTTGCTCTGGGAAATTGTTAGTTCAATTTATAAGATATTGTTGGCGGTAACGAGGGCCAGGGCTTCACTCCTCGGAAAATTAACTCTTTGAAGACAACTTCAGAGGCCAAGTTCTCTGTAGTGACAAAGCATAAAGCTTTTCATTGCTCGGACTCACAAAGAAGATAACATCAAAGGCACAAGGCAGCCTAAGACGCCGGAAAAATGAAGAATAACAAACAAGAAGAGCAAGATTGGAAACCCTCAAGGTATCCAAGGAATAAGAAAAGTCATTAGTGAAAAATGCGAACGCAAGAAAGCATCCTCAACTTACAAGTTTCCATGGATTGTGTCGGCGATAAGAGATTTGCTCAACCGAAAGAAAGATAAACGTCATATTTTCACAACCAATGATCGCCGAGTCAAAGACAAACACATAGAGAAGCCATCGTCAGTGGTAACTCCCCAACCAATCAATGGAATCTTGCCAAGTTCAGTTGCATCTCGCCCTCAACTTACGTGGGTCAATTAAGTTCAAAACTAGAAGTGTCCAACCTCATAAGAATTTCGCCGAGCAGCCATTTCAAAGATAAGAGATACCTCATACTTCCAAGATTCTCAACAATCTCACAGCATCAATAGCTAGGGCAAGCTAACATGCAAATATCGCCAACAGAAAGTTCGAAAGCTCATTCCTGAACTCGCCGATATAATAGCTCAGTTGCAAGATTCACCATCAAAATATCATATACCTGCCTACATCAACACTCGCCAAGTCGAAATATCATAACAAGAAACAACATCCTATCTTATCCTAAATCGTCAGAGAAGAAGAAATTTCCAAGCTCTTGTCAACTGAAGTTTGCCGAGTGACACAAAGTCAAGGGGAAGAAGCTCGTCAATGTACAAATCAAGTCCAAGCCCATCAGAACCGTTGTAAATTTTGTCGAAGCCCAAAATCCAGTTATACAAGCTCGAAGATCCATATGTCTTCATGATAAGACAGGGATCATATTGTCTCAATGGCACGCGTAAGTGCTAGCCGGAAGATTCTACTTATCACGGATACATATTGGAACCGCCAATCAGCAAGAAAAAGGCTTTTGCTCGCCGAAATAAGCAATGGAAAATTGTTGTGATCACCTTCTACTCAAGGAGTAGAAAATATCCTCCATATCTCGCCAAAAGGAATATTCCATTCACAGAGTCAATGTGTAATACCTTATCAATCGCCAAAGCTGCATACAGATCTCGTCAAAGATCGCTACCAATATTCACATAGCATGACAGTCCACTCAGAGGCATCAACATAGCCTTACAACGGCGACCCACTCAGGGGCACCATCATAAAGTCCTCCAATAATTCTATATTGGCGTATTATGACTTTGAAACTTCATTATGGATCTAAAACCATCGCCTATGATTATTACATGAGCATTACCCCGCCATGACTTTAACTATACACTGTGAAAAACTAACTTGGATTTCAAGTCATTGGAATAAATTATACCTACAGGAAATTCAAAAGAATCTACAGAGGTATTAAAGCGAGGTCATATCATCCACTTTCAAGAAGGCGAGAAGCTGATTACAATAATATTCGCCGAGGAGCCCAGCTTGGTACATTCACACTGCGCCGACCTACACAGGACTCAGATGTCTCCTATAAATCAGCTAAGTTACCCCCTCTTATTTCTAAAATAATTGGCATATTATCACACTGACTTCGGCGAAAGTTAGAAATTTTGTTCAGTTGCATGTCAACTGGTAGTTATGGTGACATCAAATACTTTCAAAATTACTCAGGGGCAACCGCCCAACTATTTACTCTACGCCAAACGAACAAGTGAAGTATCACAAATTTTACAAATATTTCATTACACACTCTATTGTGATATACATGTCATTATAAATGCATTTCCATTTCTCCTATGGGTCACTAACCATAACAGGGGCACGAGCGCTAAGTTCGCATTACTATTTGTGTCGACAATATCACCTTTTACCTTTAAATTTGCCTTGCTATTTGCCTGAATGCATTGAATTTAGAATTCGAATAGCAAATGTAGCTGCATCCGAAGGGATCGCCGACTTGGAAGGAAATTACACGCTGATCACCAT
>JAJJMA010070218.1:0-10719 GCA_023529015.1 Papaver nudicaule
CATTGGTGGCGATTGTGGTGGTGTTAGTCAGTAGTGGTGGAAATGGTGGTGGAAGCGGTAAAGAAGTAGTGGCAATAGTGACTTTTGTAGTCTCATCGTTTTAGCACGATTGATAAAGATATTGATAAAGATGGGTACCAAATATTCCGCAATGATACCAAATTATGCAGAAAAAAAAAATCATGATTGTTGGATCACTCAAATGGTACCTCTGTTGTCTTCGGTACATGCCCATAAAACACATCAAGGACAAATTAGGCTAGAAAAAGGGTCGTTGAGAAAAAGGGTCTATTGTCAGAACCAAATGTTGTCGTTCTATTGGGTCCTCTCATTCCATTAACTCCCTAAAATGGTTACAGACCCTCCAGAATCCCATTAACCGTATAAGAGTCCATCATTTGGCTCACAAAAATGTAATTGTTGATTAGTTTCTTTTCAAAAAAAAATTATTTTAGTTTGCTTATACACAAATTTTCCTTCAGTGTTTTTACAAGTTCTAGCTATTACCATATGTTTCTCCCCCATGTATGCTTTTGTTCTTCCGTCCATTGTTCAGTTCATCGAGATATAATGGTGAAGAGTTAGGGGCATTTAGGTATATTCAAGTGTGAAAAGTGGGCCATTTATCTGACTTAACGATTTGGGGGGGCCAACAATATTGCTTTATAAAATAGGGGGCGCAGTTTAAGTGCATTTTTTGATGGGGGCGCAGACAAAATTATATTTAGTTGTATGTGTTTTATTAATTAGTGTATCATTAGTTTTTTATAATTACTAATTTATTAAATTAATTTAATCTATTAAATATTTTTTTTCATTATATGATAATTTTGATAATAATTATATGAATAGGCATTGGTGCCGATTATGGTGGTGTTGGTCAGTAATAGTGGAAACTGGTGGTGGTTGTTAGTGGGGTAGTGGAGGCGGTAACCTTTAATGGTGGTGGAAGAAGTAGTGGCAATGACTGGTTTTTGTAGTGGTAGATATTAATGGTGGACAATATTAATTGTGTCGTTATACCACGGGATGTGTTTTATCGTTTTTTGCACGATTGATAAATAGGGGTACCAAATATTCCGCGTACCAAATTATTTAGGAACAAAATAAAATCAATTGAAATACAAAAAAAATATACAGTGACAAATAAAAATTTAATGGAACAAACTAATTGTCACTTTATATTGATGGCGCCAAAATGAGTGCTAGCTGGGTGCTCTGTTCGGAGAAAAAAATGCAACTGAAGGTATGCTCCTCAAAGTCTTATATAACTATCGTATTAATAATATAAAATCTAACACATTTTTTCTAAAACGTAAAAGGTTCTACAAGATCAAACGACACATCTGGATTCATGGCTCCCGAACAGAAACTTAAGAAATCAAATACAGTTAAGGAAACGTTAGAAAACCTGGGAAATCAGAGATTCAAGTAATTCTACTCATTCTTATTTCGTATGAAACACACCGACAAAATAGAGTGTCATACAACGAATAACATATAAATTGCAATTTCGCTCGAGGATGGCCGCATAATCACCACATTCGTGAAAATCAAAATTTATGGAGACCATTGGGAGTGCATGTCATGCTCCTCATGCAATGCAGCATTCATGGGAGATCACAAAATAAAATCGAAGTGTAAAGCATGCAAACGACCGGGAAAACCAACAACGAATAACAACCATTTCATCAATATTGCAATGATTTTAACCAATAAATTATATTCCAGAATATGACTAAAATAAATCAAATACATTATGCAAATTCGGATAGAGATAGAGGACAACACTGGATCGACAACTTTTGTGTCCTCGGGAAAGGTGGTAGAGGATTTAATCCAGTGTAGAATATTAAAGTTGATGGCCATCAATTTCTCTAATAACAGTTAAGTGTCGTTTGCTGCACGGGCAAATTCCTTGGAGGATGCATGAGGATATGAAACGTATTAGAATGTTCATTTTTTAGCGTGGCGTCTACGAAAATGGTAATAGCTGTGTACTTCAATCTATCATTACCCTCTTTCTAATAAGTTTAGCACAATCAAAATCGATCGGGGAATTTTCGCTGAAATTTTAGAGTAGAAAGTCGAGTCAATGCAGTGACAATATTCTAACTCACTAAATGTGCTTATTCCAGAACATTTTTAATATGAGTATGAGCACAGTGTACACGACAACCGGTTTACATGGCAACATGTCATCTAAAATTTGAGATGTTATGAGGCGGCATAAAAAGGAGAAAAACATTGATCAAAGAAATAGACGTAGAATATTGAATAGTCCCGTGCAGTCTGCGGCACGGGCAAATCCCTTGTCTACAATATAAAACATATTAAGGTTAAATTTTCCTAGACAAAAGGACCGTTACAATTTTGACACATGCCTAATCTATTAGAGTATATTAGCTTGAGTCAGTATTGAGTCAGAGTCGAGTCAGCTGTTTGTAATGAGTCATCTCTTACCTGACTCAGTCTGCTATAAATGTCCTGTCCTAAGGACTTGTGTCTGTAACGTTTATCCCATTCAATACACGAACCATATCTTCTCATAATCCGATGTATGTGATTGTACTAACCAAATAATATGCCAGATGGAGATGAATCTGATGGTTTTTGGTGTTCGCTTAAAATCTTTAATTGCACATACGTGTGCCTTTAGTGTAGTGAGCAATTGAGCAACACTAGTGAGTCTAACAAAAACGGAAAACATGATGGTTTGAGTGAGTCTGACCCAAAATGACAATAAATTATCAGGGCATCCGTTGAGCGAGTCAAATCCGAGTCAGAAAGAACTTTCTTTTTTAGGGGTCTCTTTCTGCGAAAAATCTACAAATCTCATCTATAAAGTGTTACAGTGAAACCTCGATAAATGAATATCGTTGGGACCAGGGAAAAATATTCGTTTAGCGAGGTTATTCATTTATCGAACGTTGATTTAGGCTTTTTGTCCAAATCGGGACCGAAGATAATTATTCATTTGACGAGGTTATTCATTTATCGAACATTCATTTATCGAGGTTTAACTGTATCACACTACACAGAAGAGCTGCAGTGTCAAATGGTTCAAGGGACCAGAGACTCAGAAGAAGCTGAATGTTTAGCTTTTCTTGAGGCAGCAAAATAGAGTATCGTGTTACATCTCACTCATATCGTGATAGAGAAGGACCTAAAGGGCTTGGAAGGATATATCAACAATGTTGCAGCTACAATAAACAATCACTTGGGAGAATGGAGTTATTTTATTAGATGCTTTGGCAAATTTAAAGAATATAAGCTTTTGGGCTTGCAATTTGTACCAAGAGAGTGTAATAAAGTAGCTGATAGTTTGGCTAAGTATGGTAGAAGAATTAATAGATTCTGGCATGATATGCTCTTAGTTTCATTGGAGTCGGAGATTTAGCCCTTGGGTTTTCAAATCAGCCCTTGCGTTGGCAGATTACAAAATGCCCTCACATGCAAATACTAAGTTACCCTTATCATATAGTTTTTGTTACTAGAATGCCACTCACTAATTATATCATAAAATTCATTACATCATTTTAAAATTTTCATCTCTCTTCTCTTCTATATCTTCTACTTCTCTTTCACAACAAAAATCCATTAAACCCTCAAAATTAAACCCTATACTAACATGAGTTATATTGCTAGGAGCTATCTTACTCAGTATGATTATGCTTGGTAGGATCTATGATTCATCATCCGACTCCGAAGAACAATTGCCCCGACGAATTGAATGTGAATCAAGTGGAAGACGACAACAAAGAGTGGACGACCTTTGGCTAGGAAGGTACTTGTCTTGATACCCATTATCTTTATTTGTGTGTTTGATTGCTCTAGTAGGTGAAAAATATGATTTTTTTTGTGCTTTTTGAAGATGGTTCGGCTGGAATATTTGAGAAAAAAGCAGTCGAACCTCTGGTTTTTCCCCAATTTTAGTAGCAGATAAGAACATTTCAGCTCAATTTGTACTCATATTTTTGAGCCGAACCTAAGAAAACTTCTGCCATTTTAGAACTTGTTGGTTCGGCTCATACAGATTTTTAATCGAATGTGCCGAACCTGATCCTGTTTTGTCTGTCTCTTTAGTTTGTTATGCAGAGAACAAAAAACCGTTTAAGAGATTCACATGGACCACCAATTCCGGTTGTGTGGCATGGTCCACTTGAGATCCCTCCACCAATTCACAATGATGGATTGAACCTTGAAGTTGAGGCTTATCAAGAACCCCCACTACCAATGCGCCTTGATCATCCAATCGTTGATCCACCTCGTTCTCCAGTACTTCGGGCTGTGTGGCATAGTCCACTTGTGATTGATCCACCTACCCCACCACCAATTCACAAAGATGGATCGAACCTTGAAGTTGAGGCTTATCAAGAACCCCCACCACCTCGTTATCTAGTAATTCCATTTTCTTCAGAGGCTTATCATGAACCCCGACCACCAATTCGAGAGGATGATCCACGTGCAATTCGCCAACGTCTTACATATGAACAAGATAAAGAGCTTCCCCACCAAAACTATTTTTAATGTGTTTTAGTTGTTGAATTGTTATGATGTTGAACTGTTAGTTACAATCTATCTTTTGTTTTTACTTATGCCAATCTCGACTAAAATCTAGAGAACATTTTTGGAAAAAGTTGGATTTCTCAAGAAAATTACTGACTTCACTGCAAACAAACAATTAAAAGAACAATCTCTGCATTTGCTTTGCCAATCTCTCTGCAACAAGAACCCAAACTTGCTCTAGAGTGCACTTCACAACCGCCAATCTTCTCCCAGTTGCAGAAAATTAGTGTCCTGAGAAACAGTAAAGGCTTATAAACAAAATTCATAGATTGGAGGATTAAAGATCAAATAGGCAGGCATCACGCAACTAGAAAATTAGTTAATTGACGGAGAGAACAAATTTGTTCTTGGGTTGGAATTGAATACGATTAAAAGATAAAATCTGAACAATTCGAAAAGAAAACAACTATAAAATAATTGATTCTCAAAAACGAGGGGTTTAAGAACGAACCTTATGAGATATCTTGTAGGCCTCTTCTCCTCCTTCTTTACATCTATCTGCCAGGACTGGACACTTATAAATTTGCAATTCTTGTAGTGAGGTGAGGTGTAGCATCCGTTCATGTGAAGGCAGATACATAAGATTTGTGCACCGAGTTATGTTCAACCCTTGAAGAGAAGGGGGATTTAACAGAAACAGAACCAGAGCAAGGAGAGAGAGAGGCTGATGACGTGGAAAGGACGATTCTAGGGCGATTTTTTAGGTCTCCTTTTTCCCTCTTAATCTCGAATGGGAGATGGGATCTACTCCATCTTCCAGTGATTTTCATGGCAATAATCAGCAGAGAGCATCAACCAGTGAAGGTATTAACTTGGGTTTGGGTGATTTTCCTCCTTTGGAGTCTTCAATTAGAGAAACAGGTGGGAATAAGGCAAACCCTAGATTGGGTTTTAATGGTGGTGATACTCAATTACAGCGAGCAGGTTTAGATGTTTGGTCTTCCTTCTTCTCAAGCAAGAAGAGCATTGAAGATAACCCTTTGATTTATCAATCTCCAGTGTTGATGGAGGGTAACGAAGCAGTTTCATTGTCGTCTGGTATTTTTCATGAGAAAATTAAAGCTTGTGAAAAATGGGCAATTGGATCGTTTGTAGGTCGAAAACTCAAATTCTCGATGGTGAAAGAAGCTATTGCTACTGTATGGAAGACGAAAGGTGAGGTTTCTATTTCTCTTCATTCTAGCAATTCTTTTGTATTCAAGTTTAGCAACTTAGAGGATAGAAATCTGGCTTTGGAGCATGGGGTTTTTACCATTGGAGGAAGATTGTTTGTGGTGAGACCATGGAGTCCATTTATTGAGAGCTCAATTGCAGAGATGAAGACCATCCCTGTGTGGGTGTCGATCTACAATGTTCATCTGCATCTTTGGAACAATCTAGGGCTCGGTCCAATTGCAAGTTTTGTGGGTAAGCCTTTGATGATGGATGATCACACAATCAATCAAACAAGACTTTCTTATGCTAGGGTATTGGTGGAAATCAACTTTGATTGTAAATTTCCAACTTCTATTCCACTATGGATGGATGGAAAATTCATAATGAATCTGCCAGTGGAATATCAGTGGAAACCTCAAAAGTATATATCTTGCAGCTCTTTTGGCCATTCAAGTAACACATGCTCACTGAGGAAAGCTAAAGCAAAATCTCATTGGACTCCTAAAAAGAAACATATTTCCGAGGCACCGAAATCGACTCAACCTTCTTGCAAAGAAGGGCACGATTTCTGGTGTTCATGCCCATGTTGGTATGATTCAAAGAAGGTTTTTGTGGAATGAAATGGAAGTTATCAGTCAGATGAATTTGCCTTGGATTGTTTTAGGAGATTTTAATGCTTTAATTTCAGTGGAAGAGAAAAGAGGTGGTAAAGTTCCTAAAAGTTCTTCAATGTTGGAGTTTACTACTTGCTTAAATAATTGTGAACTTTTGCAAGCTCCAAAAACTGGAATTGAGTTTTCTTGGTCTAACTGTCAGCATGGTTTAAGAAGAATTTTATGTAATCTGGATAGGGTTGTTTTTAATCAAAAATGGCTTCAGTTATATGGTGATTGGGGGTATAAAGTTGGCATGAGGGTTGTTTCTGATCATTCTCCTCTTTTGGGTGGTTGTGCAACAATTCCCAAACCAAAAAATGCTCCTTATAGGTTACAAAAGATGTGGATAACTCATCTTAGTTTCATGCAGACTGTGATTGATTGTTGGTCTAAGGATGTGTGTGGTGACCCTGCTTTTGTGTATTTGGCTAAGTTGAAAAGACTTAAAAATACACTCAAGGAGTGGAACTGGAAGATTTTTGGTGATGTGCATGAAAAAATTAAAGAAGCTGAGAAAAAGGTGCAAGAGTCCATGTTGAAGTCTGACTGTTTACCTGATGATGAAGTACTTCTTGCTGATCTCATTAATGCTCAGAATGTTTATAACAGTAGAGAAATGCAGCTTAATACTTTAATGAAACGAAAATCCAGGGTAAAATGGGTGAAGGATGGTGCTGCTAATACTTCCTTTTTCCACACTAATCTCAAGGTTAGACAAGCAAGGAATAGTATCAGTGAGTTAGAAGATGGTGATGGTAACATAGTAACTGATCAAAGTAAGATAGCTGAGATTCTTGTGAATCATTTTGAAGATAAATTTAAATTTAAAAATGTGGATGTTGTTGATCCTTTGCTGAGTGTTGTTCCTCGAGTAATCTCTTCTGCTGATCAAGATATGTTAGATGCTATTCCCACAGAAGATGAGATTAAATCAGTTGTTTTTAGTATGGATTCGGATAGCTCCCCTGGGCCAGATGGTTTTTCTAGTGAGTTTTATAAATCCTGTTGGGATGTTATCAAGTCAGACCTCGTTGAAGCTGTAGTTTTCTATTGGAAGAGAAGATTTATTCCAAAGGGGTTAAATTCCAATTTTTTGGTTTTACTTCCTAAAGTAGAAGGTGCTAAATGCCCTGGTCAGTTCAGACCTATTGGTCTGAGTAATGTGTGCTTCAAAATTTTTACTAAAATCATTACTACAAGAATGGGTGGTTTAATGGATAAATTAGTCTCTCCTCAGCAGGTGGCTTATATAAAAGGGAGAAGCATCCATGAACAAGTGTTACTAGATTCTGAATTAGTTAATGAGATGAAGAAGAAAAGAAGATGTGGAAATGTTGGTCTTAAGCTTGATATTTCTCAAGCTTATGATTCAGTTAGTTGGAATTTCTTGTTTAAGGTGCTTCAACAATATGGTTTCTCATATGATTGGTGTGAGTGGCTTCATACTCTGTTCTTATCAGCTAAAGTTTCTGTTATGGTAAATGGAGGGCCATGTGGTTTCTTTTCTGTTGGGAGGGGTTTGAGGCAGGGGGACCCCCTATCACCCATTCTTTTTGTTCTTATGGAAGATGTTCTTAGCAGAAATATCACTAAGCTTGTTGAAGATGGTAAATTAGATCCTATGGTGATCAGGAAAGGCATATATCCTACACATTTATTCTTTGCGGATGATGTGTTTATCTTCTGTAATGGAGCAAAAAGGGGTCTGGAAAATTTGTTAACTTTACTTGAGCAGTATCAGCAATGTTCTGGACAGATAATTAATAAAAGTAAAAGCAAATGTTTTGTGGATGGTGCAACTGAAGCTAGAAGAATAATGATTGCTGGTATCTTAAATATGGAATTGTCTAATTTTCCAGATAAGTATCTTGGTGTCTTTCTTCATGCTGGAAAAGTTAAAAAAGCTACTGTTTGGCCTATGGTTGAATCTATTCAAAGGAAGCTTGCTACTTGGAAAGGTAAACTTCTTTCTTTTCAAGATAGGCTTGTCCTTGTTAAATCTGTTCTTTGTAGTGTACCTATTTACAATATGGCTGTGTATAAATGGCCTTCTTCTGTGATTAAAATCTGTGAGAAAATCATTCGTAACTTTCTATTGTCTGGAGATGGTGATGTTAGAAAGTTTAAGACTCTGGTTTGGATAAAGGTTTGTGTTCCTTTAAATGAGGGAGGGTTGGGAATCAGATGGCTGGCTGATATTAACAAGGCTCTTCTTATGAAAATGATGTGGAGAATCATGAATTCTGAGGATGAGTGGGCTAAATTCTTTGCAGCCAAGTATAAAGATAAAAATGGTCAATGGAGTTCTAACTGGCAGCTTTCCTCTCTTTGGCCTGGTCTAAAATGGGCTTTAAGTGATCTAAATGATGATGTAAGATGGTGCATTGGCAATGGTGAGAAGATCTCTGTGTGGTTCAGTACTTGGATTGGGGATGAACCTCTTATAAACAAGATTGGTTACACTGATTTTGTTAAAGCTAATATAAAAATGACAGTGAAAGATATTATCTCTGATGATCATTTTGTTATTCCAATGGAGTTGCAACCCATCATTTCTTCTATGAGCTTGCCTGATTTTAGTGGTGGTGTGGATCAGCTGATATGGAGTGGAGATCTTAAAGGTAAGTTTTCAATTTCTTCTGCTGTTGAAAAAAATTAGACATAAACAACCTAAATTACAGTGGACTCAGATGATTTGGAAGCCTTTTCTTCATCCAAGCATAGCCAGTAACATTTGGAAACTTGTGCAAGGAATTTATGTGGATGATAACACCATGATCAAAATGGGTTTTCAAATGGTATCTAGATGTTGTATGTGCAAACAGTCTCAAGATAGCATGGATCATTTGTTGTGGTCTTGTGTCTTCAGCTCTGAAATATGGAATTGGCTATGTCCAGTGTTTGGCTTTTCTGTTCCTGCTTCTTTTGATGATGTTTGGAATCTGAGCAAAGGTAAAAGTCCAATTGTAAAGGAAGCCTGGTTAACTGCTGCCTGTGTTACTATTAGAGAAATTTGGTTCCTGAAGAATAAAGTTTACTTTGATAATATCATGCCTAGCATTCAGATGATGAAGAGTAGAATCATGCACTTTGTTCATGAAGGTGGCTTGAAAATGAAAGGTAACAGATGGGGGCATGATTATGACTCAACTATTCTGGCTTTTTTTGATTTGGGTGTCAGGTTCTCTAAATTCAGCTGTATCAAGGAATGTCATTGGTTACCTCCCCCTAATGGTTATATCATGTTCTGTTGTGATGGTGCCTCTTTTGGCAATCCAGGGGCTGCTGGTTTTGGGATAGCTGTAAGAAGTGATGATTACAAAATGTTAGGGACTATGTCAGGAGGTATTGGTGTTGCCACAAATTTCATTGCTGAAGCTTATGCTGTGTTGTGTGCTCTGGAATGGGCTGTTTTCTGGCTTTTCAACAAGGTTATCATCAGCTCTGATTCTAAGTCTGTGTTGCATGATTTTAAGAATGGTAATGTTCCCTGGTTTATGAAGACTAGGTGGATTAAAGCTTGCTCAAGACTTACAGATGTTTAGTATTGGCATTGCTACAGAGAAACTAATTTCTCTGCTGATTCCTTAGCCAAGAAAGGTGCAGGTTTAGGTGCTGGAGTTAGAAAAATTCATGTTGGCAGGCCTTCTTTTCTTCCTAGAATTGAGATGCCTGATGTCAGTTATTATAGATTTGGTTGAATGGTTTTTTTCCTTTTTGTTCTCTGTTTTTTTTTTGCTTATTCATACCTTTCCTTCTGTGTTGGAAGGTGGTTTGTAGTTTTACATTTCTGTCTTGTCATTTGGACGATGTAATTCTTTTTCTCAAATTAATAAAATTGGTGTGATTGAGCAAAAAAAAAAAAAAAAAAGAAACAATAATTGTAGGGAGGAAAAGAGAGTTGGTGAAGGATACTGAGAGTTGTGTGCATATTGAAGAACCTTTCATTGAGTGCAACACATATGTTAGAAGAAACAAGAGGACAGGAAAACAAGGTGAGTTAAACCCCTCAACTCCAATTTGTTTACTGAACCCTTATACAGTTCTAGATTCAAATGTTGATTTCGAAGAGTTACTCAAGAGTAGAGAAGAAGACTCGAGAGCAAAAAAGATTTATAATTTTCCAAATACTTTTGAACAAGGCATTGAGCAAGACATTGTAGAGAATGAAGAGCAAGTAGAAACGGAGAACTTGGGTGGACATGATAATCAAGTTATTGGTGTGACTATTGATACTAGAGGTGATAACTTGGGTCATAGAATTGATGAGATCGAGGAGTCTTGCAATGGAAAAGAGGATACTCCCATGAACTCCTTGGCAGTTATAATTGGTAAACCA
>JAJJMA010070221.1:0-11592 GCA_023529015.1 Papaver nudicaule
AATAACGTACTACTTGGTGCTTAATTATAAATCAGAGTTATAATGCGGAAAGTAGTACGTTATTACCTAACTGTTGAGATTACTCCAGTTAGAGGTTTGGATATTGATTTTTGAGATCGTCCAAACTCTTTACCATAAGACTCACGAGCCAAAACGAAAAGTTGGTAGTATTTCGGTACCCCTTCTTTTTCAGGTAGGCTTGCTATCGTCCTCCTCATTCTTATCAACTTTCTTCACCAAGTCCAATTTTTTAAAATGATCATAAATCCACGCCTTCATACAATTTAAAAACAAACAATCAACACAAATAATTACATGAGACGAGATTTACCTGCAATAAGTTCTAATTTCCTCCAAGATTTTTAGTTTCAATCCTAGATTCCTTTCAAAGTTCGGAGAGTATGTGGCCAAGCGAGGCGGTTCCCCACGCGTACTCAATAAGTTTTGTGAGATCCTTCAACAACTGCAGATAGTTTGTACTCACCAAGTTCCCCGTGCTGTCGGGAAAGATGAGGGCCCCAAGATGGTACTAGATATAAGCCCCCAGCGGTATGCCTCACTTCTTTCTCGGATATAACACGCGATTTTTAATTTGCCCAAGGTTCCTTCAAACTCTTTCTTCAAATTCGTCAACTTAAAAAATCTTATCTTGCGATGTGTGAGGTTACCCCCAAAATATTTTTTATCCACCTCTTTCACGGCTCTACAACATTCGAGCTCAGCTTTCCGTGCATCCCAACCAAGGACATCATATGCCAAAGGATACATTTGTAACCAGTCCATATCTTTAAAACCATCATCCACTAGTTTACCTCTAACCTTGATCCCTTGGATGTGTTTGGGGGCATCGACTTCTATACCAACCTCACCGAAAGGCATGTGGAATGTTCCGGTCTCCGGTTGAAACTTTTCGGTGACGGCCGAACATGTTACCATATCATTCTCGTGCATACGATAGTTGATTGCCTCCAATAGACCGAAATTTTTCACAATATCCTTTACTTTTCAACCTCATCGTCATTACTCCATTTGACCGCTTTCTGTGCTCTATGTAACTGGATTGCATCTTCGGTATCCTACAACCCAACATAATGAAATGAATTGTCGTCAAACCAAAAACATAATAAGAAATCAAAAACATAATGAAATGAATTGACCATTGTCTCTCGGTCGATAAACATACCTTGGTCGAATATATTACTGAAGCATATGACTCCGCCTAACCGATCAATACTTTACAACCAGAACGTGGAAGACCATGGGGTGCTCCGTCGTCTTTAGGGGCTAATAACAACTCTCTCGGGGGAACATTACTCTTTATGTTACAAGGAGTATCAACTACCTTCTCTTTGCCTTTTCTTGATTGTTGCGGTACTTCTTAAACATTGACATCTTCTCTATCCATAGACGATGTTCACGGATAATAACGGGACCCGACTTTTTGAACCTATTCTCGGCACCCGAAGGTTACCACGATTACGAGCTTCCGGTGTTTCCCCTGCTCTATGCGGATAAACTTCCATTCTCCCCTTCTTACTCCTAAAGAAAACGTTAACACAACAACATTTCGCTCATATTTGTTATAAATTCAACTTAAAACACCCAAATTCAACTCATACAACTATACATTCAACACCAAAACACATGGATTCAACACATTAAGCATTACACACAACAATTATTCACATTTTTTCACAATTGAGTACAAGTTGGAAAAGTTGAAATAGTGGGAGACAATTCAACATTCGGCCTCTATCTAGTGGGGTCGAAGAGGCCGAATGTACATTCAACCCCTATCATTGGGTCTCCGAATGAACATTCGACCCCTAAAAAAAATGAAAGCCGAAGGTGCATTCGGCCCTCAATTTTTTTTGGAAATAGGGGTCAAATAGATTTTCGTTCTCATGAACAATAGAGCATTTGGCCCCTATTCGTTTTTTTTTTTGGGTGAATATATCTCTGAAACTATTTTTTTCACTCTAAATCATTCGATTTAACACACAAAACAACATCATACATTACAAACACATCAATCGACAAATGGGAGGAAATGAGTTTGCAAAATTACCTTCGAATCGCGCCCATATCGTCTTTTCCACGCTCAATTCGATTTCGACGTTGAACTTCGGCAAGGGTGGGTTCAACCAGATCCGTTGGAGGATTTGGTTGTTTGTCACCTCGACCAGCCTTTGATTTCGTCCTCGTCATGTTATATAGAAAGCACGACGATTTTTTTTTTTTGTAAATCGACGAGTTACGATGATTTTACGATGAAAAAAAGGAAAGAAAAAGAAGGAGAGCAGCCGAATGAGAAGGAAAAGATGGAGGAGAAACCAAAGTTTTTTGTTTGGTTCTATGGATAGGATTAGGTATATATATGGTAATTAGTTAAAGGGTACACTAGAAATTTCTATTGCTAATTGAGGGATAACTTAAAAATTCAATATAGTGGGAGGGGAGGTAGAATTATCAGAGGGCTCAAAACACGTTTCCTTATCTAGCCAGAATCTGATGCCTCTACCATTCTTTATTTGAAACTTGAAACATTCATTTGGAAAAACTGAATTCTTCAAAATTCACTTTCAAACACTTCTACCATATGGTTTGTTATCATCAGTAGGAATCGACCATCTGCCACATTTCTAAACTACATTTGCACCACTTTCCTCCACAACGCCTTCTTCTCTCTATTATATTTCCACACCCATTTGGTCTGCAATGCTGTATTTGTTAACTTAAAAATTTTAACACCCAAACCTCCCAGCTTCTTTGGCCTTTTTTTAGTGCCAGAATCCCACAAAAAGCTCCTCATTATCTTAGTCATCTTCTCCTCCACCTGCTTGTATCTGCATTAAAGATAAGTAATAATACAGGGGAAACAAGCATATAGGTCTGTCTCTTAATATGGCTATTACAAAATAGTCCTACCTTTTAAAAGATTCAACAAAATGTCTTTTAGATAGGATTTTCCGTCCAAAAGAAGTTAACTGAGAGTTACTTTATCTGTGGCCCACCATTAATAATTACATAACTCAATCAAATGACCGGATTATCCCTGCAATAAACGAATTGCCATTATTAGCCTCGAGTTAGTGGTTGCTCTAGGATCCGATGGTCAAAAATGAATGATCTAATATAGATGAGTTGTACATCTCGAGGAAAATATAAGGTGATCTCTAGGAAGATCCAATGGCGAGATATCTTAGCTTAAATATAGAAGAAGGAAACCCTAGAAACAGTTTTGCCTCTTTTTTTTTTATTTTTTTTTCTTCTGTCGTTGCTCTCTTCTTCTTTCTGTTTAGCCTAGCTTTTCGTCCATGGAATCACATAGGTTGTAATGTTGTTTGTTGAAGTTAGTGATAGGTTGATGGATGGTTTTCTAGAGGAAATCATGTGGCGAGAAGAAATATCTTAAATCTATATGTACAAAACCCTTGATCTGACTTCTGTTACTTCTGTCGTTCTTCTACATTTCTCTGCAACTAAAACCTAGATAAAAGTGATGATAAAGTAGTTAATAGGGAAGCCGGTGATTCAGGTGGTTGGGGGTGGGATCTTGTGTCCGTTGCTGATTGTTTCTGGTGGTGTTCAGGGTTCAGGTTCAGCTGGTGGGCTTCAGGGTTCAAGTTCAGCTGGTGGGGCTTCAGGGGTTCAGGTTCAGCTGGTGGGGCTTCAGGGTTCAAGTTCAGGTGATGGGGCTTAGGTTCTGCTAGTTAGTTGACTAGGATTGGGTTAAGATTGAAGGGCAAGTTAGGGTGAAGATGGGTGTAATTATAGGGATGTGGCATTGTTTTATGGCTAACAGAGTATTGGATGTAAAACTTGATGGAAGGGATATGTGAGTGAATCTGTTAACAGGTAGGACATATGTGTAAATTATGGTTAAGAGAGGGAAATACAACCAAAAAACCCATAATAAAGTGGAAGGCTAGCCAACATGACATGAAATAATTATTATTATTTCAAACAAGAACGAAAAGACACAAAGCTTTCATCTGCTGGAAAGACAAAAATCTATAGCAGACGCCGCTGTAGTAAGCTGGTAAAATCGTTTGGGTGACAACACCGGCGACCTGAGTCCTAAATTTATCTTAATCAGAATGGGAATTTTTTTTTTTTTTTTTTTTTTTGCCTAGCCATCTGGAATTGTAGGTAGTAAGATTTGACCCAACTACACAAATCTAAGAAGACAAAAATGAAAAAAAAAATAATAAAAAATAATGACAAATCTATTTGGATCGCGAACAATTTTCATTTTATGAATCAACTTGAATCATTTTTTGTTAAGTTCAAACTTCTATCTCTTCTCAACTCAACTTACATCAATTCAGACTCTTTAATTTGAGCATTCAACTTAATTCTTGAGTTGTATATTGATTTTGAAAGAGTATTTCATGGATTTAGATGGCGTACTTTGGACGAGAAAACAAGAAAAAGAGTATTTCATGGATTTAGATGGCGTACTTTGGACGAGAAAACAAGAAAAAAAAGAAAGCTAATTAATGGCTTCGGAAAACAGTGATGCCCTCAGTTTTACTTCAAATGTCCAGCCCGTCATTGTAAGGGGTGTCAAAACAACCTGAAATGACTAAGTTATCCTTATACTAATTTATACTAATTCTTACCCAAATTTATCTCCACCCTAATTACAAACATAAATACTTATATCCCACACAACAAAAATCAGAACCAAAAAATCAAAACATCAAAATTTCTCCCCTCTCTTCTCCCCTCTTACCTCTCTTTTCTTCACCATTTACTTTCCATATTTTTCATTTTCGAGTTTTTGATCATGGATGGAACCAACACTGATGCAACAATGGAGCAGCAAAGGTAAGCATCCAAACCCACTCTTTTGTTATTGATTTTGGTGCTAAAACTAGGTAAGATTCACTCCATGAAAATCAAAAAACGAGTTCAGAACTACTTACGTTTGGCTATTAGAGCCGTAAGTACGCCTTACGTATCGCATCTGAAGAACAGCTAGCCGTAAGTAGTTTGTTAGGTAAGCCATTAAAGCTTCAGATCCAAGCCGTAAGTTCAGTTTACTAGCCGTAAGTTAGTTACTTCTCATTTCGATACTTTAGTTACTAGCCGTAAGTTCCTTTAAATCAATTTTTTGGTGTCGCAAGGTTACAGGCCGTAAGTACAAACTTAGCAGACGTAAGTGTAGTTACGGCTGCATATCTATTTGGCTTAGTAGCCGTAAGTTCCTTTAAATCAATTTTTTGGTGTCGCAAGATTACAAGCCGTAAGTACAAACTTAACAGCCGTAGGTGTAGTTACGGCTGCATATCTATTTGTCTTAGTAGCCGTAAGTTACACTGACAACCGATTTTCTCACATTTCTCTGCCATATTTTGCGCTACAGAGAACCAGAATCAAGTGCCGTGGTTGCACCAACTGAAATAATGCAAGTAGAGATTCCTGAATCCAGTGTTGTGATTGAACCAAATGAAACTATCGAGGAACTTCCGCAAGGTGCAGAAAGGGAGTATCTTCCTGCCATAAGATCACCAATTCGTAATATTCTACCACTATTGGGTGATGACCCTGATCCTGGCCCCAGCTATATCCCTTGCACCTGTGACTTTGATGCACGACCAGTTCGTAATCTTCGACGCAAGAGAGTTTGTGAGGTGGACGACGTTCCTTGTCGCAATAGAAATTGTGTTGCAGTAGAACGTCTTCGTCCACTTGTCGAGGCGAATGGGGGACCGAGCTTTGAACTAATCCGCAGCCGAACATGGTTTGGAACTGGAAATGTTAGTTGATTTTGATTATGTGTTAAGTACGGTAATTCTTTTATGTTATGTGTAAACCTAAACATCTATGGGTGAACCAATTATGTGTTTTAATGGTTGAATATTAGTAGTTGTATCATCTATATTTTGAAATTAGTAGTTATGTTGTATTTACTATTTACACCCGCAGAAACAACACATGCTCTCTTTTTTCACCCTAATTGGCCACATGTGCGGAACACACGCGTGTGCATTAAAACCTTTAATAAAAAGGCAAAGGGGCTTCAAAATGTTTCTCTTCTTCTTCTTCTTTTTCTTCTTCTACGCCTCCTTTCTCTATTTCTCTTCTTCTCTTCTATTTCCTCGTCTCGCTTAATTGGCGATTACGAATACTTTCATCGGCGATTAAATTCTATAAAAGCATGACGAATAAATCAAAACCAAAGGAGGGGGAAGAACAACCCACTCGTCCGAGAGCGGTTTTCTCCCAAAACCCACCGGAACTATTACCAAATCCACTACAACCGCCACAAATAATTCAATCCAACCCAGAAATGGTCTCCCAAAGGTAAGAACTGAATACCCATCTCTCTAATTTCAGTTTTATCGCTTAGATTTATTTTTCGAAACTAGGGCAAATTTGAAAAATTGCGGTTACAGTAATATTTACGGCTACATATGTTATCTCGGTAGTAGCCGTAAGTTCCTTTTAGTGAAACCAGAGTTGTATCGCAGGGTTAGTAGCCGTAAGTGGTCATTAGCATACGTAAGTATAGTTACGTCGCCAAAAGTTTTTGTCTAAGCAGACGTAGGAACTCCTGTAACTTTTGGATAACGAATGGCATCTAGTTACGGCTACTAATGACTTATAACTTGCAGACGTAAGTTAGTTACGTCGTCTTTCGATAGGGGCATTAGTAGCCGTAGGTTAGTTACGTTTTGCTTATTCAACCCTTATGTATCCGTAAGTAATTTATTTCCTTTGTTCTGTCGTTTCAAACAGTCTTTGTTCACCACATGTTTACCACAGGCGGAAGAGAAGAAAAAGGGAGCTAATGACCTGACCCCTGTTGCTTCCCCCCCCAGCTCGTGGGGGTGTTAATTTGCACGCCGACAACAGAGGTGCAAGGGTAGGCCTGGTAGGTGAGGGAGGAAGTGGGAGCGGTGAACATATTTTGGAGGATGTTGTAGTTTCTGAGGAACCACCACCAGCACAAGCTAGCTCACCTCAACATCCAGCACAAGCAAGCTCGTCTCAACATGTAGCACAAGCTAGCTCGTCTCAACAGCCACCACAAGCAAGCTCGTCTCAACATGTAGCACAAGCTAGCTCGTCTTAACAGCCACCACAAGCAAACGAAAGGAAGAAAGCTAAAAAAGCTGGACCTAGACACCAAAATATTCCAAATGACGGGTTTTTACCAGCAAAGGACGACGACAGACGTTGGGGTGAGGCAGAGGATCCAACTATGTTAATTGGTTACGAGCATTCGTGGGCCGCACAAGTTTGTAAGCAAGCGGTATGAATCAATACTTTTTCCCACTTTACTATAATCTTACTTTCAAAATCTAAGATTAAAATGTTTTTTATTTAGGATCATAAAGGTGCATCTCAGCTTTTGAAGCACCAAAAGGCTGGGGTTTGGTCCATTAATGAAGAATCACCAAAGGTTAAGAAACTGGTTCAGGCTTCAGCATTGTGGCCTGGCATTGAGAATTCTCAGGTTGTCCATGACAATATTGTGACTGCCGCTTTGAGAGAGAGATACTATCCTGAAACCGACACCTTTCATTTTGGATTCGGCGAGATGACTCTCCTCTTGGACGATATGTGGTCCATTGCCCGCCTCCAAAATGAAGGCAAAGCGGTTCACGAAGGGTACAGTGAAAGGATGGCTTGGCCAAAACTGTATGAACTATGTTTCAACACTCTTGGGTGGAACAAATCCTAATGTGAGGAGTAATTCCATATTGCATCAGGACAGACTGAGGAAGACCTAAGAAAAACCGCAAGCAAACACGTGGTTCGAAAGGTAAAGCTTGATAGGTTGAGGGGTGAGTTTGGGGGTACACTCAATATGGAACTTTCTGATGATAGGGCTACTCAGGTGGCCATAGCTTTCTTGTTGCACCAACTTGGTACCATTTTCTTCCCCGACCAGAGTGGAAACCGGGTGAATATTGGCTACCTTCAGTTGTTGAGGACCATTAAGGGCACCCACGACTATTCGTGGGGTTCGGCAACCCTTGCCTTCCTTTTAGACAGTCTTAGAAAGGCCTCGAGGGCGGGTGCTAGCAACATTGTTGGAAATATTGGTATTTTACAGGTAATTTTTGATTTCCCATCTTCATTTTATCGTAATATGTTTTGTCTTAATTTGATTTGTAACCCAACGTTATGTTTTCAATTTCAGTCATGGTTTTATGACCATTTTCCAACACTTAAGATACGCCCAAGATTGAACCGACACTGGAAGCAGGACAAGGTTCCTGAGGTTGATGGGGATGATGAGGATGATGAGGATAATGATCCTAATGACGATCGCCCAACAGGTATGAAGTATCCTTTCGAACAAAACCAATTAAGGAAGAAGCATCAGAAGATAGAGTGGTTGAGGGAACAATTAGACGCCTTAGATGCATCCCAAGTGGTGTTTGATCCTTACATGCGTATAGACCCGGAGACGGGGGAAGACAGGCGTGACCTTTCCCCACTTGCTGACTATAATGGGCCTATCTATCATCCTCATGGGTTTGTGATGACTAATCCTAGGCGATGTCTCCGTCAAATTGGTTTTGTTCAGACCGTTGTTCATAATGAGAACTTCAAATTGCAAAAGGATGGTACTAAAATTGACAACAGCTACATCAAGATGGTCTATTCTCCAACTCCATCAACTGACGTATGGAACATTCGTCATCAACCACAATACAAGATCTCTAGAGCCGAGTTGATTCCTGCATTGGGCACAAAAGATGACACCCCAGATTATTTGCCATGGTTCCACAAGTGGGGTCATCCTTATGTGATCAACCACGATCCGGAAGCAATCCGATGGATCGAACAAGAGAAAGCCAAACTCAAGCAGGCCGCTTTAGGGAAGGGGAAGAAATCCTTAGAGTTGTTGGGTAAAATGGCAAAGATTGGGGTAAACACGCTATAAATTCATCATAGTTATTTCATCGTAGCTTTCCTTGGTCTTAAATTAATCCTACTTATGTTATTTGCAGCAACAACGAGTGACAATGTTGGTAAAGAGCATGTGTGCCCACATCTCTAGTGGCAAAACAATGAGTGTAAGTAAACAGGTAGTTCTTAAGAACCAAATCGAAGGAATTCATGACCTTACACCCCAAGGAGATGCGCTTTTTAAAGTCTTCGAGAGAGGTACCAAGAGGTCGCGTGAATCCTCGTCTTCTCGCCAGCCTCCTCAAGTATCGGATGAAGCAACTGAAGAAGAATATATTGATGAATAGGTTATTGAACAACGTCGAACTCGAGGTGGTCCTCGCATTGGTGAACCAAGAGGTAGTCGTGCTCCTGGTGATGGTCCTCGCACTCTTGGGGGTAGAGCTGGAGCAAAAGGCGGTGTTGGAAAAGGCAAACAACATGCCTATAAGTGAAAAACTTATGTTATGAATCTGGAATTTATTTTAACTTGTTTGGATATTAGGTATGCTTTAGTTTATGGATGAATGTTTGGGTTTGTTATGTTATGACTGGGTGTTTAATTATGTTACACTAGTGGAAAAGGGCCTAACTGCAACACTGCATTGCGACAGTTAGTTCATGTTGTTGTGTGAACAACACTAACTTATGTGTTGTTGTTCTGGTTAAATAGTAAAATATTTAAACAACAATACCGCAAGTGTTGCTGACTATGGTCAATGTGTCTTTGTTGGGTTGACCATACTGAGACACTTATAAGTATCGTTTCCTTGTTAAGATTTTTATGCCCAAATAGGTTAGCCTCGAGTTTATTCCGCCCCTAGTTATGAAGCGTGTGAGATATTCGTGTGTCATGGATAAGACCTTAACCCTCCATCGATCCCACTCTCAGCCACAAATATTTTCTTCTCATCTCTCTCTGCGCAATTTTTTTTCCAGATCTACTTTCTTCTTTCCTTCCCTTCCGTTCTTCTATCGCTATAGAAAATCTTTGCTGTAAAAGTTGTTCTCATTTTTATATGTTGATTCCAGTTTCTTTCGATTTAATCTCTCGCTGAATAAAATCTTTGCTGTAAAGCCATGATGCTGAATGAATCTCTGCTGTTAAAGTTGTTCGTTTTTGGGGGTTTTGTTGAGAAGTTCTTAGATCCGATCTATTTTCATTAGGGTTTTAAGATTTCTTGTTTTTTTTGTGATTCGTATTTTTGTAGCCTTTAATCTGAGAAGTTCTAGGGTTTATTTTTGGATAATGGGTTTCTCTTATATTTGTTTTTGAATCATGGGTTTCTCTTAGATCTTCAGATTTCCATGGATGTATGTTGATTTAGAGTTATTAGCTTATATTCAGATCAAAATATGATATTTTTTAGATCGATTTCCTGGCAGAAACAAAAATCTTGGAGTAAAAATACAAAATCATTTTTTGCTTGTGTTTTGAGGACAAAAGAGATTGGATATACATTGCTTGTTGTGTTAGTATCGTATTGTAGTCGTTTTGTTGGTTACTGATGCTTGTCTTTTGGTTGTTAGTTTGCAGGGAGGTAATGAACGGGTCGAGTCCTTGGTGATTTGCACCAACTAGTTTGCTTACTTACCATTTGCTAGAACTTTTATGCAGGTTAGCATTTCTTGTTTTATTTATCTCTTATGCAGCCTCATGAAAAAAATGACCCCTGCTCAATTTGTTACTCTGCCTGTTATCACCGAAGCTGTTGTTTTGTGCTTTCACATGATGGACTTGTCTGTTTTATTCATCTGTCAATGTTTAAATTTGAGTATTTAGATTTGTTTCCGAACTTGCCATTTGCTTGGAGTTAGCTTATTGATGGTTGTTACACTTGCAAAATGTAACTTATTATCGTTACTGAAATGTAACAGTGTTGACGGGCTAATTCTCTCTCTAAACAAGCGCATGTAGTGTAGTTGATGTTGGATGATTATCCTTATGGGTTTGAATGCTTCCGCGTTACCTGAACCTGAAGATGATGAAGAAGATATATTTGGAGAACAAGTCAAAGAGGAGATTGCACATGAGGAGCACGTAGAGACCGCGGTTGAGACGTTGCGCAGAGTATGATTTCTTCTTTAATGCCTTCTATATTTCACTTCAAAAGTTGATTTGCATGACAGCCTTTTAAGTTAGCACCTTGGGATCAGTTAAATATTTTAAATGGCTACAGTTATTAAGTTCTCAGTTTTGGGGATTCACCACAAAAGCTTTTGCGTTCACTCACATATTAGTAATGCTACTGTAACTTATTTGCTTTCATATAGAGCTTCTATGTGCACTTGTGGTAGACTAATGGTTTTTTCATGTTTTTGGTATGCTTTCTTTTCGTATTAAAAATACTCCCGCATTGTCTCAGATATTCGTATTTAGATGTAACATCTTCACCTCCCAGTTCTTGGATATATGCAAAGTTAAGTTTACTGTGCGTGAGTGTGTCAATTGATCTTGAGTATTCCATGTCTCAGGATCGCGAAGAAAGACAACGATTAAAGACTTACCCGATGAGAGTCCAAAATGTGTTGTACAACAACCAAGGAGAGAACCTGTCATTAACTCAAGATTTTACGATATGGAGATTATTTGTTATGTATGGGAGCTTTTTGGCACCCCACATGCTTCTGTTGTTATGCTTGTGGTCACCAGATAGTTGAGCATGAGGTAAGGGTTCC
>JAJJMA010070229.1:0-24355 GCA_023529015.1 Papaver nudicaule
CAGAAATATGTAACATTAGGTTCTAAGAATTGTAGTGAACTCAGGATTTCAATCCTTCTTTTTATTCAGTTTCAACCTAAATTTGTATTTGAATGTCATTTTGGATTATTGAGTTTCAGTTCATTTTGAATTTCAGTGAAATGAATGAATTTGAGTTTTCATTTCACTTGTATTTAAATGTCATTTGAATTTATAAATGTGAATTTGAGTTTCATTTGAGTGTTATTTGAATTAACATTTGAGTTTCATTTGGGTTTAAATTTGAGTTTCATTTGGGTTTAAATTTGAGTTTCATTTCAATGTAATTTGAATTTAAATTTGAGTGAGACAGATGGATTCAGCTTCTGACTGAAGGAATTCAGACAAAGCTGATTCCATTTCTTTTAATAGTCAAAATCAAGGATACTACCGATCCTAATAGTCATTTAGGTACCACGGTTAATGCGCGTCGTTCATATGCTTCCCATACCGTGCGTCGTAGAAAAATAACACGCCTCAGAAGCGACCCTTTATGCTACTGATCGTGTGCGTCGTAATAGCGTGTTTTGCTACATGCCCCGACGGTCGTTTAACAGGCCAAATCCACTAGTGTCTGGTGTGTGACTCTGTGGATCTCCATTGTGAAATGAAGGATGCCATGCTCCTTGGTGAACGAAGAATGCTATCACTTTGCCTTCTCCAAATTAAGATGCCTTGCTCCTTGTATCCTTGATGTTGCGGTCTACGAGTGGGTCCTTAGCGAAGTTCTTGTATGTACAACCTTCCTCGAGCGTCTTGAAAACGAAGTCATCCTCAAAACCCATTTCACTAGATCTTATCGAAGAAACCTTAGTTCATGCTCCTGCTTGATGCTTCAATGAATACTTCGAATTAATATCTTTTGTGATTTGCTTGTGCCCCTGTCTTGCATCATGTGCTCCAATCTTTGCGCATTTCTATCCTTTTTGTACTTCGATCATTTGTACTTCGAGCCATCCTGCAGTATATATCGATTCATCCTACAATGAAGAAAGTATATATCAATTCTTTCTTCGATAAAATATATTTTTGATTCATTCTTTGATGAAATAAATGTAAATTTTTGATTCACTCTTCGATGAAATTTTTCTTTCGTGATCGAGCCATGCTTTTCTTCGATGTGTAGTTTTTGTAGTATGAGTTGATCAGGCATGCATTTTTCTTCGATGACGTGATCAGGCACGCATTATTCTTCTATATATTGTTTTGTGGTAACTCGTGATCAGGCACAAATTTTACCTTGCAAAATCTAGGCTCCTAAGGTTACTTAGAGTGCAACTCTAGGTATTACTTCGATGTGGGAGGCAGTAAACCAAGCTAGTGGGGCTGCGGATCACCCTTCCCAAAAGCTTTGAGCTACTTTCCTGGTTTCAAGCAAACAATGGCTATCGAGACCATAGGTACAGGACACCACCATGTCCTCTCGGAAGATACTTAATATCTTCGATACCCACCTAATGTATTGAGGCAAAACGTTTAGCCTAAGTAAAGTAGGAATCTTATGGTGGGTAGCTGCTATTCTGGGTCTCGATAATAAAGTAGCACGATGGGGGAGTGCCGGTCAAGGCTGGAGCTTAGACATGGTATTGTTCTCCTATCGCGGCCTGAAGTTCGACTCTTCTGTTCTCGCTTGCCCCTCCTCGAGGCTATATTTGATTTTTCGGAGGAGGTCCCTCGGCCGTGTAACTCGCTTATCATTCCAGTGAACGTAAGCTAATTATCTACCTTGGGATTCCATCCTCCCTAAAGGCAGATGTTAATCCCATTTATCATCCCCTCGACGCCTCAAAAGAGAGGTCCTCATGGTCGTATAGTAATGGGTCCAAATGCCCCTAGCTTATGTAGCTTCGATGCAAAGTACCCACCGCTAACGGGGTATCTTGTGGGTAGAGGGATGTGTCATGTAGCTCCTGGGGCCTTTACGGCTACATGTACCTCATCTCTGTGACTACTTCTCGAGGAATTTTTATAATTGGCATCAGGGCCTTGGCGTCAAAGCCTTTAATTTCATTGAGTCAAGGCACTAGGGGATATATGGCATCATGCCCTGTTCATTTATATGGCATCGAGGCCTTTGAAGATGTGCCTAATCAGGTAGGACTTCGCCTCATCGAGGAGGATCTGGAAGTTGTACCGAGCTGTTTGCGATAAGCATAATTCGTTTATAACATAATAGTGTGTGAAATCGAAGATTGCATAAAGATAAGGAGATTCGAATGTGAAATAACGTGACAAGTATGCTTTATACGTAATTTGATATTTTCGTACATGCTATGTTGTATCGAGAGGAAACTTAATAATTCTAGATTCGTTGTCATTTAAATATTGCTCGTTGTTTTATTAAGTATTCATGATGCCCCCATTCCCTCAAGGTGGGAAGAAATGGTTCGATCTTAAACATGATCATTTGATGCCCCATCTCCTCAAGGTGGGAAGAGACGGTTCGATCATATTTACTTGGTACGTGTCTAAAACTTTATTGTTGCATTGTTTCTCCTGATTCGGGATATAACTTTAACTAAGAATCTTTCGATGTTCACGCCCCTCGAGGTTGGAGGAAGCGATTCAATCGACTTTAAGAATCAAACATGTTGCAAGTAATAACTCTTATGACTTCATACATTGTTTGCTAAATAACTTATACATATAAGGGCCTTGTGAGCTAATGTATGACTCTTTTGAACGCTATTCGAAGCGGGAGAAGTGCATGCATATTCAAAAAACTTTAAATAGCAAGGGAAGTTTTAGAAATTCTCCCCGTCTTGGAAACTTGGCATGGAGGTTGTTCCGAAGTAATTGCTTTGTACTTTGAGCTGGATTAGTCCAATATTGGTCGTACAATTTTGTTGCTCGAAGTAGTTATGTTCGAATTGTTTTGAGTTTTCTTCTCGATCCGTGCCCCAACTTTGTGCTCCTGGTTGTAGTGTCGAAATGAGCTTATGTGCGCTTCTCAAGCCTCCAGAGTTTGAGACAGAGATATCTTTTGCAGTAATCAGCTCTTTCTTATTGTTTAAATAAAGGCCATACATAAAATAAAAAGAGAAATAAATTTTCCTTAAAACTTCTGAAACTCCTTTGTAATGTGTCTAGTTTAAATAACCTGGCAAATTTGGGGGCGAGCCAAAATTTAATAGGGGCGAGCACTACTTCAAATATCCCACCCCAGTTTATAAGGGGTGCTAAAACTGTGTGCAAATACTAAAAAGTTCTTACACTAATCTTACTACTAATTTAACTACATAACTAATCAAAAAACACCCAAACAAATACCCTCTTCTATATATCCTTATCAACAAACACTCTTCTTCTCTCTACTACATTTCTTACTCTCTAAAATCCATTTTCAAAAAAAATTAACACATTCAAAATTCGGATTTTGAAGAAGCTTGGTTTGTTGATTAACTTACATTGTTGATTAACTTATGTTGCAAACAAATATGGTTGGTCAAACACAATCGAATAATGGTTTATTGGTTTATGTGAGAAGAGGAAGAAGAGGAAGAGTTTCATCAAGATCAAGTGTATTGTGGAACAACCCGAGCATGAAGAACCACAAGAACAACAACCCCAGCAGCCATTCATGGATGAGTCTCCAATTAGGAGGTTAGTTTACTACAAACACTATGATTCGCATGATAATAGTAATATTTTTTGTAGTTACAGAAGAAAAATCGTCGAGGTTTATCTCAAAACCATGCCGATTGTTCATGTTCTGGGTAAAACATTTGTAGAACTCGTCATGCTCGATAGACATATCATGACGACTTAGAAAAACTCGTAGAGGTTATATATAGGTCTGTGACGATTGTTCATATTCTGGGTACGCAAATTTTTAAATCGTCATAATCAAAGAACTTATCCTGACGATTTTGTTCCAGTATTTCCTGCCGTATTTGTTTTGATTTATCTGGTCGTAAAGGTTTAAGCTAGGTATGTGACGATTTTACAGTTAGAAAAAGGAAAAATGGTTAAACTTTACTTTCATCAGTCGTCACATTTGTATACGAAAGCATGACGATGTGTTTGTTAGGTAGTGAGTCGTCAAGTTGTTCATCCTTACGGTGACGATATTGATGCATGGTCTTTGTTATGCTATACAGCCTCGGAGAGCCGAGTCCTCCCCAGAGTGAGCTAGTTCCATTACCACTCCCACTACTAACCGAGGAAAACGTTGCTGAACATAACTTTGTTTTCGTACCATTGTCTTCAACACATAATGTAGTCAATCTTCGACGAAAAAGAGTTGGTGACATGGAACCGTTGCTTCGTTGTTTTTGTTCAACCTGTCTAAGGGTGATACGCCACAACAACATGATTGAGAGATCTGGGGATGTAACCAGATCTGGGCGTGTTATCAATCCTAATGAGTGAACTTAGAACAATCTTTCCTTAAAGTGTTTTCAATTTCTTTAGTTGTTGAATTACTAAATTGTTAGTTAAACTTTTGTTCCCTAAATTCTATGCAGTTGGTTTTTGTGCTCTCGTACATTCTACTTATTATCATGTGAGTGATGATTTTGTTATTTTGTCGTACCTTCCACCAAATCGTCATAATATTAACCACAACCTTGACAATATAGTTTACATGGAGTTTGTTATTTTGTCTAGCCTCGAAGAGCTCAGCCCTCCTCGGTATCCATTTGGTTCAGAGGTTGATCCTGAACCCCCACTACCAATGCGCCTTGATCATCCACTTGGGATTCAGACACGATGTCAAATGAATGAACTCATTGATCGACCTCCCCCACGACGATTGCGGGGGGATTATGTTCTTGAATATCTACCTGGCCCCAGTCGTCGTCAGTATCCATTAATTCCATTTGCTTCTGAGCTTTATCATCAAAACCCACCACCGATTCGCGAGGATGATCCACGTGTGATTCATCAACGTCATCTGTATACACTACGTCAGGAAAAGCCCCACTATAGCTGCTGTTGTATTGAATGTGATAGGGTTGTACGCATCAACATGATTCGCAGCCGAAAGATGGTGGATACGAAGGGACGATGCGTCTTTAATCCTTATGAATGAACTTATGGCAACCTTTCCCTACGTATTTTGTGTTAGCTTTAGTTGTTGAATTGGGTTATTTTGTTTGTTGAATTAGTTAAACTTTTCTATTAAGTTAATCTGGTATGCTTAAGTTATATTATACATTCATTTGCAAACGTTTGAGGTTTTCATAAACTATTGGTAACCATTAAATTATAAAGACTCAAACTCTGCACAAAAATCGTCAAAGAATCAAAAACAACCGTGACGAAAAATCTTAAATCGTCACGTTGGGTTTATAAAACTTGACGATTTATGTTGCAGTTTGAGCCTACTCTGTATGCAATATCTCTATCCGTTATTATCACCCCCGGAGTTTGACCCTTGTAGATTTTTTTCAATTCGTTTAGTGCCCACTTGTAGTCGTCCCTTGTCTCGTGTTGCATAAAACACCAAGCCACAGTAAATGCCAATTTCTCTGATGTCTGACCCACGATGTTCAATAAAGGCCGATTGTACTTATTGGTTTTATAAGTGGAATCCATCATCAATATCTGAGGGAAGCACAGAGCTAATTCTATCATCTTGGGATGAGCTAGGAAAATGTGTGTTACCTTGTCTTTCATCCCGACCCTTTGATTAATGTCATAGTTGTGTTTCTCTGCCAACCAAACCGATTGTTGCATAACCAATCTTCCATCCCATTCCTCCCTTCGTAAGATTGCTCTAGCGTTGTAAATTTGGGATAGTGTGGAAAGGTTGCCTTTGAACTTCTCTTTAATCACACTCAGCACTAGTGGAAATCAGCCCTTTTTCGACCCTTGGGAACGACCCCAAATAATGGTTGCACCACCTAGTGCCCCAAATGGGGGTCGTTGCCTTGGAAAAAAATTAATAATTTAATCAAAAATTCAACGACCCCTAATGGATGTTGAACCCATGAAACTTGAATTGACGGATTAACCCTTTCACAAACAGCCCACACCGCGACCCCTATGTGTAGGTGTAAAGCTAATGCCGAATATGGGCCCCACATCCTCATCTCCTTATCTATTCAGTCAACCCCTATCGAAATAAAGAAAAAACTCATTTCTCTAACCTAGTTCTTCACAGCGCTCACTACCTCCATCTCTCAAACCCATCCTACTGTTTCTTGAGATTTATGAAATGATTTGTAACTCCTAGGGTTTTGAAATCATCATGTCTATAATTCTATAATCTAATTTACGTTGTACTAGAAATATAAATGAAGTTGGGTATGAAGGCCAAATGAAATCAGAATAAGTAATAAGTAGTAGAAGAACAAATGGTGTTTTTCTTTCTTTCTCTTAATGAATCTCATACTGATGTTGCTGATTGAAGATTCGTAGTATCTTGAAACATGGTAAGTTTTTTTTTTCCTCTTGTGTTTTGATTTGGGGGTTAGGGTTTTAATTTTGATTTTTATGATTTCTTGGGTTTGAATGGTAAGACCGATTGTAATCTCTTCAAAGTTTATCACATCGGTAAGGTGAAAATTGATATTTTTATTTTCGCTATTCTTCAAAGTTCATCTCTTTGTTTGGTTTTCTGTTAGGGTTTAATTAGTTTTTGATTTTTGTTTTAGGAGTTACAAGAAGACCAACCATCGTCAGCTTCAGTTGGATTTCTCAGCATCTCCAGGTAAACTTCTCCACCACTTTCATTTTATTTTTCGTATAGTTAAATTTGTGTATTAGGTTTGTTTGAAAACTCTACAAAATCTGTCAATTTTTTTATTTTTTTGATGTTTGAAGGGTCTTTACCAATTTTTCATAGTTTAATTATTTTTGTGTTTGAATGCATTCTCGTTTGTACATAATTTCTTAATTTTGTTTCTCATCCTGATTTGAATTGAAAGCGTGTTGATCGGGTTTTGTTGTTCTTATTGTTGTTATGAGTACAGTTTGTTTCCGAAGCAGTATTTTTGGCGGAACTTAAAAAAGTGGCAGCTGATTATTATTCAAGGTTAGCCTATACTTCTTATAAAATATGTTGTTGCATTTTTATTCTCAAGTATCCAAAGGAAACGGAACTTTAGTCGTAAAACTCTACTGTAGGTTATTGTTTTTTTTTTCAAGTTCTTCGAGCGTGTTTACTAGTTTCTGCTGCATCTGTATTTCTTTAGTTCTCTTATATATATATTTTTTTATATTCTGTATTGTAGCCAATGCAATAACAACTGAAGAGGGTGTAATTTATAAGCATTACTGGTTCATTGTTCCATAGTTTAATTTAGTGGTGGTGTTCTTGATGACTAGTGATACTCAATGTGTCGGTAATGGGTTTGACGGTAAATAATTTTTGCTTTTTATTATCTGGATTTTTCCTTTCATTGTTTGTTGAGCTCAATGCATAGCTTATTTCTTTTTATTATCTGTTATGATATACATGTGGTAGTGATACTTAACCTATCGAGTAGTTACTTTGAATAATGTAGCTGGCTGGAAAGCACTAGACTTCTTATGCGAAGTTCAGAGACATTCTTCAATGTCGAAAAACATGAAACTAAATGGGCACGAGCAATGACTAGATATGCCAAGGTATTCTTTATTGTCGAAAAACATAAAACTGCCTTTTCAAAATGGGCGCGAGCAATGCCTAGAGCTGCCAAGGTATATATTCCTTACAAACAACTTGAACCAACAATGGTTTGAGCATTGACTTGATAGTTGATACTAAATCAATTGATTTGTACTTGCAGGTTGGAAAAGGTTTGTCGAAGGATGACAAGGAACATAAACTAGCCCTTCAACAGTGGCTTGAAGCTGTAAGTTTGTAAACCTACATCCATGTTTACCGTCTTTACTAAAACATTTCTTGAGTTGCAAAATCAGGATGATTTGGTTGATCTTTACTTGGACCAGGTCATTTTTGTAGATGTTGACAAAAATAGTACTTTGTCACTCATGTTCGTGATAGTTTGCTAACTTGTTGGTTTACTGTACAGATTGAACCACCATATCATTATGGGCACAACGACCTGCAATTGTATTATGATCTGTGGTTTCATTGTCGGAGTTCCCAACCTTTCTTTTACTGGTAAATATACACTACAACATTGTACACTTGAAGTTGTGCTTAACTTACCTATTGACTATTAAAAAGCTTTTGCAGTGTTGGATGTTGGAGATGGCAAAGAAGTATATCTTGAAAGGTGCCTAAGGAGCACACTTCAACGTCAGTGCATCGAATATCTTGGATGGGTAAGTCTTTCACTGCCACTTGACATGCATTCAAATTCAGATAACTGCCTTTAGTTAGAGGGTCTACGTTTGCATGATGGCTCAGAAATCTTGCAGCATTATTGTAACTGTATTCATACGTTTATATATGATCGGAAAACATGGTCGTTCAGGACGTGTCACTGGTTTTACATGGAACACATGAGTTTATATTTTCATTTCTGTGTACGTTAGAGTAGTTGTGTAGTTTCAAGTTGGTGGTCTCGTATGCTTGTTGCATTGCCGAAAATAAGAACTTTCAGTTTCATTTATGTTACATATTTGCCGGTGGTTAGTTGTGGATTATGAATGGGTTGATTGTTCGTAGAGCATCTAACGCTTGTCATAGTTTGATATATTTTACCTTTACTTTTCCCTGAATGTAAGTTGTGCAATCATAAGTGATTGATGGTGTATGTAGTTGGCCATGACCTTTAATGCCTTTAATGCATATATTCTCTTTTGTTGCCCATCTTTAATGGAATAGCGAAGACCAAGAAGAAATGAATGTCCACATATACAATTTTATTTTGATCAGAAAATTTTACTTCTCTCAAAATGGCATCATATAGTTTTTACTCCCTAATAAGTAGTCTTCAAGGTGCCTCTTTTGTTAGTTTGCAGGGTTTATCCCCCTATTTACCAGTTTCTGCATCAAAGTGTTCACATGTGTGTATTATATTTGTGACTCAGTTACCAAATTTTGGGTTTGACACCAGTTCTATTTGCAATTTTACAACATTTTTGAATTTATCTTCATTCCATGATATTTCATCCTTCTACAGTCAATGTTTTACTGATAAATCAGATTCCGAAGCATATTGCTAATTATGATTACCTAATGAACTTTGTAATCATAGGTGATGTGGTTTGATGCAGTAGTTACTCGATAGAATATGTTTTGAATTCATATTTTGCTACAATATTCAGGAAACGCTTTAATGAGGTTTATTTTTCCATTTTGTAGATTTAGTTCGGAACAAGGATGAAATGGCGGTTGAAGAGGAAAGCTATATTCCAGTTCCTGCCTCCAATCTATTTGATGGTCTTCCATGTCTACCTGCAGGCAAATGTGGGAGTGTTCACATCAGTTAAAAGTTTGGACAGTTAAAAGTTTCATTTTTTCTAGTTAATTTTCACTTGTTTGTATACTCCAACACTTATGGGCTATAACTGAATGACTTTTTTGAACTTGAGTGACTTGTATGAACTTAAATGTGAATTGAATTCAGTTTTAATAATCAAAACCATTTGAATTTATAAATCCAGCTTCATATCAATACTGTAATTTCATTTTGGGCTGAATCAGATTTTTGTTTCAGCTAATTCCAGGTTGATTCAGATTTCTGGAATCAGATTTGTTTCAGCCAGATCTGAATCTGATTCCTGGCTGAATCTGATTCTATTTTTTTTATTTGAAAATCCAAGGAAACGACCCTCATTAATTGCTGTTGTGGTTCCTTGAGTAATGACGCATGATGGGGGTCGCTGTTCAATGACTCTAGATGATGGGTCGTTCAATTTTGACGCGCTTTATTCGCGACGCTTCTGTCGACGCTGACTAGGGGTCGTTATTAGCTTGTACGCCACCCCTATTCAGGGTCGTTTAAGAGCTGATTTCCACTAGTGCAGAATCTTTTGCGGTGCAATTCCTTTCATCTCCCTCACTATATCAATTTCCGCTTGACTGAACTTTGCAACATAAGAATATCCAACAAGAGAATCAGGTTCCGGATGGTTGTGCCAACCACATACTATGCTCTTCAAATACCACCTATTGTCACTACCTCTCTTCTTATTGAATATCATCCTGAAAGGGCATTCCGTCTTCTTTGAGTTAGTCCTGGACACTTTTCGCTTGGTGTTCTTCCGCACATACACATCACCCTTTTTCTTGTGACTTTCAAATTTGCGTCCATGCTGGCAAATCATTTGAACATAAGTCTTTCCTACACTGTTGCTCTTCACAACCACGCACATTATTTCTTTTGCTTTCGTTTTAGCCCACTCTACCGCCTCATCTCTACTTTCCCATGTCTACATTAACAAAGATGATAAATTTCAAACAAAGGACAAAAATCAAGTGACATGGAAACATGTGCGGAAAAAAACAATGGTGGCATACCTCATTAGTCATATAAAAGTCGGTGGTATCTTCAATTCTCATTTTGAGGGCTTCTGGTTGATTGTCTAATTCGTCCGCATCCAACAAAGGTAACTACATAGAAAGAGGTCATCAGAAATACCACAAGAGTCGTCAAGGTAGTTTCAGTTGTAACAGTAGTTATGTCGGCTCATTACTGAGCTATAAATACTGCTGTCCGAACAATCATTAGTAACGTTTTCTCAACTAATAAAATCTTCATTAAAACATTTTCATGGTATCAGACAGGTTCAGATCTAAAGATCAAAAACCTGGTGATTACTTAAAACTTCTCTGAGAATTCGTTCTAAATCAAGCTCAAAATCTTGTGTAATACTAATAGCTTTGATTCGAAAATCATCAACAATCTTTTGTAATACTAAATCAACCAATTCCTTGGTTTGGTCTCTCTGTGATTGAAGTTCGCCATTGATGGTTGTAACTCGAAGAGGGGTATATCAAAATCAGAACGTTAATAACGATCTTGGTAACGACAGTATTAATTTCACACAACATTAAAATTCTTCACGAAGAAATCAAGATTTCACACAATTTCAAGAAAATCAAGAAATAATGGATTCCGCTGGTAATGGTAACTTCTCTATTCCTTTCACGAATATCACAAATTTTGTCTCAATTAAGTTGGATTCTACAAATTACCTGTTATGGAAAAATCAATTTCAAAGAATCTTGGTCTCTGCTGATCTGATTGGGTATGTTAATGGTACAATTGAAGAACCAGTTCAGAAGGTTACTGTTGATGAAGTTGAAGTAGTTAATCCTTAGTGGGTTAATTGGAAGAAGGCTAATGATTTTGTTGCAGGTTGCTTAGATGCAACATTTACTTCTACTGTTAGTGGTGATATGTATGGCTTAGAAACAGATAGAGAAATTTGGTTAGCTCTTGAGACAAGCTTTAAGACTCAATTTAGAGCAAGAAAAAGCTTATTGAGAAGTCAGCTGAGTAATTTCAAGAAAGGAAATCTTGGAATTACATAATACTTACAAAAAGATTAAATCTGTTTCTGATGCATTGGCTGCTATTGGTCAGAAAGTGAGTGATGAGGATTTGATGATGCACATCACTGATGGCTTGGGTGAATAGTATGAAAGCTTTGTGACTTCAATGGAGAATAGGGATGTACCATACAGTTTTGCAGAGATGAAGGCTAGACTACTTGCTCATGAACAAATGTTGGCTAAGAAGGTTTTGCAGCATACAAATGTACTGGATTCACAAGCTTCAGCAATGTATGTGAGGATTGCTCCAAATTTCAATAATAAAAATGGTAAACCAAATGGTCAAGGCAACAAAAATGGCAAGAGGACATTTAATGGTGGTGGCATGAGTAATAATTCTAATGCTGGTGGTTTTAAGAATAGTCAGTTTCAAAATGGTACCACATCATCTTCTTCAAATGGAAGAGCTGACTATTCTAAGATGGAGTGTCAAATTTGTAAGAAAGTTGGCCATTCAGCTTATAGGTGCATGTTTAGATATTTTCCTCCTAATGGTGTCCAGAATACTAGTCAAGCCAATGTGGCTAATTCTGTTCCTACTGTTGCTGAAGAAGAACCAGTTCTTGAATCTGAAGATGGTGTGGAACAACAAGCCTTCTCCAGCTATCATATGAGTAAAGGAGATCCTTCTACTTCTCACTTTTGGTTGTCTGATTCTGGAGCTACAGCACATATGACAGGGAATTCTTCCTTACTTACTAATACTTCTAGCTACAAAGAAAAAGACAAAGTCAGAGTTGGAAATGGTGAGTCTCTGAATATTTCTTTTACTGGCAAAACTCATTTAACTACTCGGCATGCTAGTCTTAAATTAGATGATGTTCTTGTAGTTCCTGATATGAAGCAAAATTTGCTTTTTGTGGGTCAGTTTACAAGGGATAACCACTGTTACTTTAGACTAGATGCTGTTGGTTATGAGATTAGGGATTGTGCTACTCATCAGTTATTAGCTAAAGGAAAGATGGTCAATAATCTCTATCCCATTTCTTCTACTGCTCTGCATAATGCTTTTCATGCTCAGACTACATCTCATTGGCATAATAGATTGGGGCACCCTTCAACTAGAATTTTACATCATCTACAAGTAGCAAAACATATTGAACTAGGTTCCAAGCATACAAATACATTATGTCATCCTTGTCAGATTGCTAAGAGCAAAAGATTACCTTTTCAGCTGTCTGAGTCTCATGTTGCTTCTCCTTTAGCTCTTTTTCATTGTGATGAATGGGGAGCTGCACCTGTTGTGTCTATAGATGGATATAGGTATTACGTTCTATTTGTGGATGATTATTCAAGATTTCACTGGATTTATCCCATTGAGTTAAAAAGTGATGCACTTAAATGTTTTCAACATTTTAAACAGCTTACTGAGAATCTGTTTGGTTCCAATATCAAAGCTTTTCAAACTGATGGAGCTACAGAGTTAGTGAAAGGACAGTTTAAGGGTTTCTTAGAAGCTAGTGGAATTCATATTAGGATTTCTTGTCCTAAGACACCACAACAAAATGGCTTGGCAGAGAGAAAGCACAGACATATTGTAGAAATGGGGAATTCCATGCTTTTTACAGCTAATTGTCCTAAGGAATATTGGTTTGATGCCTTTCAGACTGCTACATACATCATCAATAGGACACCTACACCTGTTCTTAAAATGAAATCTCCTTTTGAAGTTTTGTTTGATGAAGTGCCTGATTATTCTTTTCTGAAAGTTTTTGGTTCTGTTTGTTATCCATTTTTGGGTCATTCAAGAGTTGATAAACTATCTCCTAAGTCTGTGAAGTGCATATTTTTGGGCTATAGTCCCTTACATAAGGGCTATAAATGCTATAACCCTGAATCTGCTAAGTTACATATATCTAGACATGTGGTTTTCTCTGAGGATGAGTTTTACTATGATGCTGCTTCAAATTCTTCTTCTGATTCTAGTGTTAGTGTTGTAGATGAAGTGTCAGTTCCTAAATCTGTTCTTCCAACTCAAAATACTATTGTGACTAGGTCACATAAAGGTGTCTATAAGCCTAAAAGTTTTCCTGATCATGTGACATATACTGCAGTAAGATATCCAGTTGATGCAGCTTTTGTTGCTATGTTAGATATTCCACCTGAACCTAAGACATTTAAGACTGCAATTAAAGATCCTAAATGGCAAGCTTCAATGAAGGATGAATATTTGGCTTTGTTAAAAAATGACACATGGGTATTAGTAGATTACATACCAGGCATGAATGTGTTGCAAATGGGTTTACAAGATTAAGCTTAAGGCAGATGGTTCAGTGGATAGGTATAAGTCCAGATTAGTGGCACTTGGTTATAATCAGAGAGAAGGAGAAGATTTTACTGAGACTTTTAGTCCAGTAGTGAAAACAACAACTGTAAGAGTTGTTTTAACTTTGGCTTTGTCTGAGAATTGGAAAATTAAACAGCTGGATGTTTTTAATGCATTTTTGCATGGTTATCTTACTGAACAAGTGTACATGAAGCAACCACAGGGGTTTGAAGACTCTGAACATCCACAAAAGGTTTGTCTGTTGAAGAAGAGTTTATATGGTCTGAAACAGGCTCCAAGGGCTTGGTTTGATAGGTTTTCTGCTTCATTAATTCAGTTTGGGTTTCAGAGAGCTAAGTCAGATTACTCTATGTTTGTTTATACTTCTGAATCTGCTATGATGGTGTTGCTGCTTTATGTAGATGACATAATATTAACTGGGAGTTCTGATGTGCTTATTGATCAGCTTATTTCTTATTTGGGAAAAGATTTTGCAATGAAAGATTTAGGCAATCTTAGTTATTTTCTTGGAATTGAAGCTGTTACAGGTTCTGATTCTTTACATCTTAGTCAGAAGAAATACACCATGGAGTTGTTGGCAAAGACTAATATGCTGGATTGTAAACCTTGTAACACTCCAGTGGCAAAGAATAAAAGGGCTTTTATTCATGATGGATTAGTGTTGGAAAACCTAACTGAATACAGAACAATTGTAGGTGGTTTACAATACTTGACATTCACCAGGCCTGACATTTGCTTTGCTGTAAACTATGTCAGCCAGTTTATGCATAAGCCTACAGATGTTCATTGGTTCCTAGTTAAAAGAATATTGAGATACATTAAACGGTCAATTGGAGCTTGTGTTACCTTGAGAAAAGGTGATGTTCATGTGTTAAAAGCTTTTGCTGATTCAGATTGGGCTGGTTGTCCAGACACTAGGAGATCTACATCAGGGTTTGCTGTGTTCATGGGAGATTCTTTGATATGTTGGTCATCTAAAAAGCAACAGACTGTTGCTAGGTCCTCTGCTAAAGCAGAATACAAGTGTCTGTCAGTGACATCTTCTGAATTAGAATGGCTCAAGAGTCTATTTTCGGAGTTGCATATCACTTTGAAGCTTCCTGTCCTGTTATATTGTGATAATACTTCAGCAATTTGTATGACTGCTAATCCTGTGCTTCATTCTAGGACAAAGCATGTAGGACTGCAGTACCATGTTGTCAGAGATTTGGTGGATAAGGGCTTCATCAAAGTACTTCATGTTGCTTCAGAAAACCAGCTAGCTGATCTGTTTACTAAAGGACTGTGTTTTCCAACATTTAACTCACTTCTACAACAACTGCTGGGAACTGTGATGAATGTTGCTGTGCATGATTCTTCCTCTGGTGAAGATGACTGAAGACTGAAGACTGAAGACTTTATATTTTTGTTTCATACCTTTTTTCCTTTATTTTTACACACCGAGTTATGCTTAGCCTATCTGGTTGAGGGGGGCTAATAGTGTAGGTGTTAGCTCAGCTGAATTGTTCAGTCTGAGTCAGCTTGTCCTGTGTCTGAGTCAGTCAGTCTGTCTGTCTTACTCAGTGTCTGTTTCCGTTGTAACAGTAGTTATGTCGGCTCATTACTGAGCTATAAATACTGCTGTCCGAACAATCATTAGTAACGTTTTCTCAACTAATAAAATCTTCATTAAAACATTTTCAAAAAATAATAATAATAAAAAAATATATTGTTGCTCGTAATTTGTGAAGCCTTTGATGGCTTAATATACCAATAGGAAAAAATGTGCCACTTGAGGCCCTTCATATGGGTAAGGCAAAATCCTTAGTTGCTCCATTATAAAAGGGACAAACACCAAAAACGAAGGTGATTTACCTATGCCGGTTCGTATGGAATCACTAGCGATCGCTAGAAACTCTTTCTGTCGAGATTATTAATCTCGACTGATATTCTCTTTCTACGTCGATCCATACTTTTTCTCATCTAATTTCGTAGTTTTAATTTCTTTTCTACTTTTAATATTTATATTATATCCTAAAATTATCTCTCTTACCGTGGGAAAACACGTTAGCCTGCCACGTGGCCATACTCCTTGCATAGGAATTGACTAGCCAAGGTCGAGACCTGTATTGGGACTTATCACCATAACTCCTTCCCAACCGCTTCACTGTTCTTGGCGCGTCTTTTTCTTAAAAACCCTCTCTCCTCTCACTTTTTCCTTCTTCTTCCCGTTCCCAAAGCAAAAAAAACCTCTTTCTATTTCTTTTTCTTTTTCGTCTTCTTCCCTCGCCATGGATGAGTAAGAGATCTTTCTCTATGCTTATGAAGGCGAACTCGAAGGATTCAAGGTAATGTAATAATAATTAAGGCGTGATTTTCTTAAGGTTTATTGATTGTTGGTGTTGAATAGATCAGTTTTTTTGCAATTTGTATCTCTGTTAGGGATTTAGGAATTATTGCTTTTGAGTAGATGTATTTATTGGCCATTGAATGATCCTCAAGTTGCATGCAATGCTTGATTCGTTGTTTCCCGTGTTTTATCTTCCTTCCCTGTCTCAAATTGTAGTGAAAATGAGATGGTGGCTGTTTCAGATTTGATTAGTAGGAATTGGGCAATTTGTATCTCTGTTAGGGATTTAGGAATTGAAATTTGAAATTGTTGCTTTTGATTATTTAATTAGGGCTTTTCTTAAATGATCCTCAAGTTGCATGTTCTTTGGGGGTTTGTCGTGATTTATCTTCCCTGTCTCAAATTGTAGTGAAAATGAGATGGCTGTTTCAGATTTGATTAGTAGGATTTTGGCTAACACAGTGCCGAGGGTTAATATACACCTTTGGTACGAAAAGCCATGTGACCACATTTGTTGGTTATGGCTTCCGGAAATTAATGTTGAGAAGCTTGTAAATGAGCTGATTTGAGTAAAAGGCCACGAATAATGTTTCTTTAACTGTAATGAAAATGAGATGGGTGTTTTAGATTGAGTTGTTGGTCTTTGGCTAACTCATCACCGAGTGGGTTAATGTACTATAACTTAAGAATGGGTGGTGTGAGTATATGACCGCATTGTGTTTATAACGGCTTCAAAAACTTTATTACTAATTGATGTGTAAATATGATTTATAATTTCACACTCTGTGGTGATGTGTTTTGCAGGTATAACTCCCCTATCCCGTGCACACATAGGAGAGCGCTTGGACATCCTGGAATATCTTCTTGAAATGGATGCAAATACTGAAATACCAGATAAAATTCATAATTGAGATATAAGTCCTTTGCACGATGTTGCTATGAAAGGTAGGTTGCTTTCCAACTGATCTGGTAACTTTTCATTTGTTATTTGGACATCTAAGAGTAGTGAGGCCCGGATTTTTTTTGTGTTGCAGGACATACATATATCATACCCTTGTTACTTTCAAAGGGAATTAATGTGGATGGTACGAGTGATTATGGCTCCGTCCGCGTTACATTATGCCGCCACTGCTGGCGAACACGATACCGTCAAAGTTCTTCTGGCCGCAAATATGTTGTCCAGGTGATGCTCCTGTTATTGACATATCAGAAGCGTGCAATTTCACAAATATACAATGGTAAGTTATTCCCATACTTTCTTTTACTGCAATTTTATGAGTTATTGTTGTTGCGTGAGTTTTGTAGATAGTGTAGTTATGATTTGTCTGTAGACTAGATCTGTGAATAAAGGATGCTAGTAAAGAACTGCATTTGTTTTGAGAAATCCTTAGTTTGGAAATGTCAGCGATCAAACTGTGCGACGACGTTACACCCTAGAAACTTCAGGATGTCAGGAACAGGATATAGTATCTAGGACAGCAGTAAGAACTATGTTCGAGTTGCATTGGTATATTCTTCTTTGGTCTTTTAGATTTTTATTTAAGTTGTAGAGTATTTGTATCTTTCACACTTATGGCACTTGATGCTGACATCTATAGTTTGTTGTGATACTGTCATCAAGATTGTCTGCCTTAACCTTTACTTTAGATTAACAAACTATGTCTCTCATTCTGTATTTTCGCATCCATGTTTTGTAGTTCAGACTGTATCCTGTAGGGATGATGCAAGATACTGGCCATTTCTTTGTGCTTTTATGTACCGAGTCTAATCTGCAATCTTATAAATGTATCAAGAAATTTGCAAAGCAAAGAAAATATTACATGCTAAAAGAGTTAGAGGGTATATGGGAAATTGGTAAAGCTATTTAAAGAGTGGATAATAGTTGGGGTCAAAGTGTTATTTGAAAGGTCAAACTCAAGTGATGGGGTTATGAATTTCTGTAGTGATATTGTGATCAAAAGATTGTCTGCCTTCCCCTTTAATGAGAGGTTACTTGTTCCTACACTAATATCACTGATTAATTTAAATATAATGAGAGTCTACAACTGTGAACGCAACTTAGAACTGAGTCCCCGATTACCAATTTTATTTTTACAGTTTATTGCATAATTTTGTAATTTGTGCTCCAAAATTTTGGTCTAGTGTTGGTTTTTCATTTTGGTTTCTACTTGATTGATGTATGCAGTAAACTATTATGTCCTCTAGTGGATGATACTGTTTTAACCCTGATTTGCTTTGTTCATTTTCCCTCCATCTTGTTTCTGGTCATGGATTGTTTATGAGTGAATCTACTGTCTTGAGCTCTGAAATATAAATCATGAGTCACACTAATATACGGTGTTCAACAAGAACTATCATGGTTGAATTAATATTCACCATTAGAACATTAGCTCCTTATTCGGTGTTCAACAAGAACTATCATGGTTGAATTAATATTCACCATTAGAACATTAGCTCCTTATTCACCGTTAGAGATTTAGATAAGTTTAGAAATTGTTAATTTGAGTTGTGTTGTTAACCAAAAAGATAGGCTACTGATAATGAAGTTGCAATTGGTCTTAGGACTGACCATTTGCAATCTCTTCGTCCAAAAGATGAGGTTGTAAGATAGGCTACTGATAAGAACTTATATTTTGATTTTATAGTCAACAACCACACCTTTAAGTTAACCCCAGAGCTAACATATTTTGATTTTGTAGTCAACAACCACACCTTTAGGTTAACCCCAGAGCTAACGTGCGTATTACCACCTTTAAGTTAAATGATTTAAGCCACATTAAAGTTTTTGCTAACTAGCACTATTACCACATAACTCTACTTCGCCTATAGCACTCAAACTTCCCCTCTTTATAAGGACAGCAAACTACATTATACATCTTCAAGTTGATTCTAACCTTGTATACTTTAATATACGATAGAAAGAATCCGAGAAGAAAAAATCTCACTGATATTCGAGGGTAAAACTTAAATAAGAACCTTTTTTCTTTTCTTTTTTTGTTGGGACTTTTGAGCCGTATTTGAGGAGTATTATATCTGTACCCGTATTGGTATGTATCAACATGGGTACCAAGCTATTTCTCAAGTATCCGCGGAACACAGCAAATAAGTAAATTAAGATGTTTGACCCAAATGATGATAATAAGAATTCATGTTATGAAATAAAAAAGAAAGAAAAAGAAAGTGATTGTATATACCTTGGTGACAAAAGTTCCATCGGGAGCTAAAATTTTAGTAGTGAGTTCGATAGATTCAGTAAGTAAAGACGTCTGATCCCAAGCAGTAGCATTAGGATGAAGAGATAAGCCACCAGGTATTACAACATCAAAACCATTGACGCCATTTTCAGCCATATGTTTTCTGATTTTCTGTCTGCGTTCAGGAGTATGATATCTCCTTGAATTGAATTGTGCCTGTGATATGTATAGTCGGGTGGAGATCACTGGTTTTTGATGTCGATCTCTGACCGATTGCACCTATCACATGCTTAATTTTAATTCAAAAAAGATACCACTACTCCTGAATGCAGACAAATTATAAGAAAAATATATGGCTGGAAAGGGTGTCACTGGTTTCGATGTTGTAATGCTTGGTGGTTTATCTCTTGATCTAATACCACTGCTTAGGATCAGGCGTCTCTGTTTACTGAATCTATTAAATTCGCTATTAAATTCTTATCTCCAGATGGAACTTTCGTCACCAAGGTATGTATGAGTTTCTTTTTCTTTTCAAAAAGTAAATTATGTGTTAAGAACTATATGGGTTGAAACAATCACCTAGACAGTGGAATACGAAGTTTGACACATTTATGTGCCAGTAGAAATACAATCGTAGCAAGTATGATGAGTGTGTGTATTTTAAGAAGTTCTTTTTTTATGTTGTCTATTTCTTACTCTATGTGGATGACATGCTTAGAGCAAGTCGGATATTAATGCTATGAAGATATTGGGTGTGGAGATTATTTGAGTTAGATTGAATGGAAAGGTAAATCATACTCAGAAATCTTATCTTGAGAAATCGTTCATCGTTTTGGAATGCAAAATCCTAAAGTTATTTGTGTCCCGTTTACGAAACCAGTTCAGTCCCACTACTAGTGAGAGAAGGAATTTATGTCAAAGATTCCCTATGCTAGTGCAGTAGGTTCTTTGATGTACGCTATTGTTTTGTACTCACCCAAATATCGTTCAAGCGGTCGGTTTGGTTAATCGTTATATGACTAATCCTGGTAGAGCACACTGTATGCGGTTAAATTTTTTTTGCGATGTCTTCAAGGAACCATGGGTATTGGTCTGGTCAGTGTTGGAAGGTGTATGGTTTTGTTGATGCAGATTATGCTGATTATGCTGGTGAGAGTGATAAGTGTCCTACTTCGGGGTATTGTTTTACTCTAAGTGGAGGACTTGTCAGTTGAAGGTCTATGCTACAGTCAGTTGTAGCTTTTTCTACTACGTAGGCAGAGTACATTGTTGTAGCAGAGGTTGTTAAGGAAGCACTATGCTTCGAGGTTTGGTCGGTGACTTGGGAATTGTGCAAAAGAGTATCAGTGTGAATTGTGACAGTCAGAGCGCAATTCACCTTGCAAAGAACCAATGTCATCATGTCCGCACTAAGCATGTTTAAGTCTGTTATCATAAGATTCGAGAAGTAATCGATGATGCAAAAAGTTTTTCTATTGAAGATTGGTACCGAAGATAATCCAGCAAACATGTTAACAAAGGTCGTTCCGAAGGTCAAGTTTGAGAGGTGTCTCAGCTTGATCAAGACTGCACGTTGGAAACTCCCTCGGGGTAATTTGAGGCTACCGTTAACTTGGTTTGAATATGAGCTAGTTTTGTTGATTCATCGACAAGGTGGAGAATTGTTGAGTTGTCAATGATTCTCAAATGGTTATAGGAGAGTCTAGGATTACCTTGGAAGCTAGTAGAATCCATCAACTATAAGTAGAGGAGCTCATTGAAGGAGAAAGCATCCAAGCAATCAAGCTCTACTTAATCTGAACATCGAGTCTTCTCCCTGACCCATACTTGCTTGACCTTGTCCTTTAATATATACATATGAACCTTGCAACAACAACAGCAATAGAAATCACTCTGATAGTCACAACAATGACCACAATGATCAATGTTGCTTTTCATTATCTTTTCGGAACGTGCAATACAGGGGTATACTTTAAACTCCAAAAGATGGTCAACTACTAAATATTGACGCACACTCATTGTTGTGATCGTTAACGGGGTCACAGTACATTCAGCAGGGAATCGAATGAACTGAATCTTCTCGTTGGTAGATAATATATGCTAGAGCATCGTTTTCTCTTTTAGGTTGTGAAATTACGGAGCGATTTCTTGCGAGGGTTAGTTGAGTGTTATAATTAGTATCTTGTTAGTTATAAATTTGTGATCGAGGAGTCAATCTTTGAGTGTCTAATTCTCTGTAAGAAATTCGATAATAAAGAGTTGATCATTGCCGCCGAGGAGTAGGTAGACCGAACAATGTTAAATCCTTGTTCGCTTGCTTCTTGTTTCTTTTAATTTTTCATCTTCTTCTGTTGTTATCTTTAGTTCTACATTGATCCAAAGAATGTCTCTGGGGATTATCTCCTTGGTTTCTCAACATATACAACCATGGTACTTTCATCACGTATTTCAGTGAATTAGAATAAACTATTTCTCATGGTCATTCACTATCATTTTTGCACTGCCTCAACTTCTGGATTGTGGGGAATTAGTAATCTGAAAGGAAAAATCAACGACTAATCGATATTATAATATAAAATTGATGCAAATTTCCTTACGCTTGTACCTTATTACATTTTTGTTTAGGTAGTATCTATGAACTGAGTGTTTTTCATGAAATTCTGTTTGTTTTATACTGCAGCTACTCGGAAGAAGAGTCAACTGTGGGGAGATTTGTTTTGGCTTCAAATTTCGGGTTCGAGGTCCTAGGAATAGCCTATTCTTTGTCCTTCAATGATGATGCTTGTGTCTCTTTGAAGAACCACAGTTCAATTACCAAAAGGGTACTTTATCTTTTTTATATATGAATTTTGTTGAAGGAAATTCTTTTGTTCTTTTTTATTTTTTTGAACAAAAAACTTACTAGCCTACTCCAACTTGTTTGCGACTAAAGGCTTGTTGTTGTTGGATTTTTTTTTTGTTCTCTTGCTTAAGTGGAGTTTTTGCTGCCATTTCAACTGTTCTATTTCTTGTTCTCTTTTACATGCAAGGATCTTGGGATTACAGACAAGCTGGCAGCAATTTAAGTGTTTGATGAAGTATATCTCCCCTGAATATAGATGTTAAGAAAATGGGCATGGTTGTTATACCTGAAATCTTTATGTCTCAATTATTTTTTGTGGTTGTTTCAAAACAAACAGGTGGAGGTTGGATGCGAGAGAAACCCTGTCTCGTGCTCAGAAGGCTATTGCTGCTGATGCTAAGAATGAGAATAAAGATAATAATGATGCTGAGAGCCTGATGCATGAGCAACAAGCAGTCAAGCCAAAAGACCAACCACTGTGGATTTACTTCAAGAGTTGATTAGAAGGCAACAGGGACTTGAGAGGAAAGTAGACTGTATTCAGGAACAGTTGCAATTCTACGTCTCAAATAGAAGAGTATTCCTTAAGCTGCTTATAATTACTTGTGGTGTATCCCATTATCCAAAGACTTCATCATTGACTGTAGCGAGATGTCTTATTGGGCAAAGAATTGCACACTGCTGCTTAATTAATCCCTTGTGATTGGGAAACATGATTTTAGTTTTTCTCATAATTTTTCTTGTTTCAGTTGTGTCGTATTTATTGCATATCTGATGATCTGACCAGCTAGCATATATGATGCTGATTGAGAAATCCCATGTTACCATGACAGTAACAGCTTATTTTAGACAACAAAAAAAAAAGTTTATTATTGAAACTAAAATTATGATATGAAAAGTGTATACAAATTAGGTACCATGAGAAATGATTTGCAAAACAATCTAAAAAAATGCAGATTTTCGATTTAATCTACTGTTGGCAACTGGTACTATTGGTTTTTGGATTTTTATTTTTACTTCTTTGGTTCGTAAAGTCAACCGGACTTATCAAGATTTCTTGTGAAATCAATGTCGCTGACGTAAACCACACCAGAAAAGACAGTGTTCGTACAACAGTTAATGAACTACTGTCGCTTCCCTGAGCAAATGAAAGGACAGGGTTCAGGAACCTACGATCCTAGGTACGGGCATTTAGTACCTGTGTCCCCTGAACTAAGATACCACACCTTCTTTTACCCACCACATTTAGTTTAGTTTAGGACACATGTGCTGGACCAAATTCAATCGGAAAATAAAATCAAAAAGAGTAATAAGTCTTAGTTTCCTTTTCTCTTTTAATTAGGAAACTAAAACTTATTATTTGCTTGCGGGAGTAAGAAAAACAAAAAAGGGTTTATCGGAAAAATTTTAATGACACCGTCGACATTGTAAAATAATCACCTTTATAGTGACCTTCTTATATCAAATAAAAAAAAATTCTCATTACGATTCACACTATCTCAATATTTGGCACTGTTCATCATTAAGGGTCCATTGCATAATTTGCATTCGCACCAGCCACCAACTGTCCAACAACGCAACGTGGGAATTGGGAAATCGGCCTTAGGGATGGCAACTGTCAAAGATGGGATTCACATTAGCATACAAGAACTAATTACACCTTCCAGTGCCAACCGTGCCCTCTCAAGACCCACACAGCTGCCGACATTCAATGCCAGGTACACATGACTATTAAAACATGTTTCTGTTGCCCGGCCTCGGTAGTCTTACACCACCGCGTATACTACGCAATCGTCTTAGAATGCTCCACAAAAAGGAAATTCTTTAGGCAAGCAAAATTTTCCAAGGCAATTGCGTCTTATATTGCTGCTGCATACAGATTCTCGTTATCCAGCTGAAGCCAGAACTTTCATGTGCTCAAAATTGCACATCAGACGTATTTTCGCGGTAACATTCCAAATCCAAAAGCCCAGGCTCAATACAAGTGTTGGTTGTCTCATAATTTCCAGTAGCCCAAGCCCAACTTTGGAGTCTTCAATATCCGACCCCTCCCGCAAGCGAATAATCAATAAAACGAAACTTAGACCTAGAGCTAAACCTGTGCTGAAACCTAAAATCACCACAACAACAACGCCGTGTGTAAAGAAAAACCACAAACACAACAAAGAAAAAATATAGAAAGAAGAAGATGGTAACAACTCTATTGTTGCTGTTCTTTACGATCTTCTTCTTCCTAGTATTTTTTCTTTGTTGCGTTTGTGATTTTAAATCTCATTAGGGTTTTAAC
>JAJJMA010070238.1:0-10629 GCA_023529015.1 Papaver nudicaule
TTCCGGTTCCATATCTCCCAGTACGCCACACTCTGCCACCAACAATTTTCCATTTTTCTCCACATTATTTCTTTTTTTCTCCTTTCTATTACATAACTTTCTCTGTTATCAAATCAAAGAAATCCCAAAAAGATTATTAACCCAAACCCCAAAGGCAATAGATCTTCAAGAAAACCCATCTATTCAGAAATCAAAATAAACCCGTTGTCGATCTGTTGGAGTTAGTCTGATGATTTCTTATTTAGGTTGTAAATCTTTGGTTGCAGTGAGTTGTTTTCCATGATTTCGTATTTCATAAATTCATCGTCACCACCACCTCAATAACCTTGCTTTGCTTGTAGATAATTCTCGCAGGTGGAAGGAGCAGATGAAGGGTCGTGATGTTTCTAGAAGAAGAGGTGTAATTTGTAAATGAGTTACTATTATGCCCCTATTATGATTTATGTAAATGTATATGTAAACATACAGGCAAGCGTAAAATGATAATTTCAAGGTCAATTACTTTTATGCCCTCACTGATTAATGTGAAGCGTCTGTGTAAAATATAATATCAGGGGCAAAATTGTCCAAAAAATTTACAGCCTCACTAAGGGGTGTTGGCTTTATATAATAGAATAGATGTTCGAAGGTGACCCTAAGGTCATAGCTTTCATGTACCATGGCCATCCACAAGAATGGCCTGATCTGTTGAGAAGCCGATTCACCACAGCATAGCTTGAACTGTGTGAACCTCGTACCATCCACCACTAAGAACCTGAAACTAAAACAACACACAAGAAAAACAGCACACCTATGCACAAACAGTAACCAAAAACAAAACACACCGTAAAGAACAAAGACATTGCAGATCCACCGGGATGGATACCATATAGTGCCTTCTTAGTTGTTTTTACTTTTACTTGTCTCTAGAACAAAAAAAATCTTTAAAAATTCATTCCAAGACTCCAAGTACAAAAAAAGAACCTTTAAAAATTCATTCTGAGACTGGGATAGACTATTTGTGATGGCTCCACCGATAGATCTGCTTGGATAAGCTATTAATTCTGAATCTCTGATACTATGGGCTACTATGGGCTTTTCAAACTTGGTAGTGAGGGGAAAAATGGGACTAGACGGCCCATGTTATATGAACCCGATAGTTTCAGTTTGGTGGTGAGTTCCGGTTTGTGGATTCTGCAGTTTGTCAGTCGGTTGATGGATATCGTCGACATTGGTTCACAGTCTAGGATATCAGCAGAAGAAGAGAAGAACTAGATAATACTTGTACTATTATAATGGACACTTGCCGTGCAACTGGATTTCTTTTGTTTAGAGGAAAGCGTACAAGGAAACGAGAAACAAGAGGCATGCAGAAGCCGCACAACCTAGTGCAGCAGCGCTGGTGGGGGAGGAAATAAATGCCATTCCAGCCACACAAACAAAATTTGGCCAAATCAAAATTCCAGGCATCAGCCACTACATCCCTATACGCATCCAATCCTGTACCTTTGGAAGCACAAAATTTTGTTATTTTGTTCCATACCGAGCAGCAGATGCCCTTGATCCAGCTTTTTGTTTCCAGTTGGAAACGCGCACCAGAAAAACACTGTTGATCCCAACTCAAGATAATCTAAAATCTAAAATCCTTATTGAAACAAGAAAGAAACCCATGCAAGTTACTATAAACATAAACAAAATCTTATAAGAGTCGTACGTCTGGACTATTCAGAAACATAAACAAAAAAACTAAACATGAACGACATATATAAACTTCGACTAACATTAAAACAATAATAGGAGTACCAAATAACTCATCCACGTTGAAAGTTGAACAAAGCTCGAATATTAGAGCTCGAGGCCCCACCATAGATTTCTCAACCAATCAAAACTCGCCATCACTTCAATATTATCTCCTCGAAAACTCACGTTAAAAAAAAAAAAAATCTTTTTTCTTTCCCGACGGCCTCACTTCAATCCTGCAGCATCTCTTCTTCTTCTTCTCCTCTCCTTGCTATCTTAGTACCTTTAAAAAGGAGATTGATCAATAAACCCAGATCGATATCCATCATCAGCGAATCAGATTTTTAGCTCCAAGATTCAACCAGTATTTCTCTCACGCAGAACCCTAAAATTTTGTGGAATTTATGTCTCTCTGATTTCCAAAGAAACCTAATTAGATTTTTGAGACTCCGTTTCTGTTGATTACCTTGAGGTGGTTTTCTAATGACCCTGGGGAAGTCTGATTCTCAATTTTTTTTGGGATTCAATTATGTAGGGTTTTGAAGGTAAGCTTTTAGGTTTTGTTTTTTGTTTCTTTTTCTGGGGTCATACCCTCAAAACAACAACACATAAACTGTTTTGCGTGAAACTATATGTTCGAGTGTTGGTTCATATTGAATTTTGGATATATCGTTCCTGGGAATGACAGGAAGGTCTGGTTAAAATTCTAGGATGTTATGATCACTTTAAGACCCCGAAACGATTTGCTTGCCTAACTGCGTTTTCAGTAGGATTTTACTGAATGCCAGGAACTGTTTTGCCTGTAAATAAATATTTAACCGTTGGTTTTCATTTATTTTTGGATATGATGTAGTTGAGTATGTCAGGTATGTTGGGTCAAAATTTGAGGATGATCAGAATAGGTTAAGACCCTGTAACAGTTATTTGAACCAACTGTTTATCTGCAGGTTTCCGATAGCGAGTAGGGTTGTTCAAACTTCTGTATAGGAGAATTGTTCCATGGGAATTTACTCATATTTTATCTTAATATACCACCCTATGTGATTAGCATCCTGTATAAAATTCAGGAGGATTAGACTAGAATACGTACCCCAAGCCCTCTATTAGTTATGACTGTATCTGCACAAATCCATGTCAGAATCAGGAGTATTGAATGCCCTATATCTCAATTTTCAGCCATTAGAATTCCCTGATATTTTAGTATGTTGTAGATTAAACTCATACGAGTTTCACGTAAAAATTTCATGATGATCAGATAAGTATAACATTGCTAACTATCCTAAAGGGTATACTGTTCCAGTTTTATATCATGAAACTGCAACAGAAGTTTTGTAGTTGCAAAACTCTCCAGACTGTCCAAACTTTCTTGAACCCACTATGAGTTTTCAACCTTGCTTTGTGAACTCATCACCAACGCACCCATCAATCTAATGATACAGTTTATGTTTCAGTGCTCCAAAGAAGCAGAAGACATCTGAATCGCACACTGGAGAAAAAGGAAAAGCAACATGAGCCTGCTGTCAACGTATGTTTTAAGTTATGATTGAACAATATATTCTTGCTGTTCACATATTGTTCATGCTGCAGGCAAGATCTGTGGCTGCAACAAAGGTGTGGGAGGAAAAACAAATGCTAGATGAACATAGAAGGTCAAAAAATGGCACGGGGGGGTTGCAAGATGTTCCAGTACCAGGTCAACCTATTTTGAGCGTAAGTTCTTAATGCACGAACGATTCTTTTTATGCAAATATGTATCCAGCGTAGAACTGTTCACATTATTTGAAATGCTACTTAGAATACCACCAGGTTTATGAAGCTAAATTGTAGTCAATGTAGTGTACACTTCAGGAATTGGTTAACCATTTTGAAGAGTTGTGGAACCAGGAAGAAGTTTTTGAAAGGTTTAGAAGAATTTAGGTGGGCATGTACACATGAAAATTCATTAATTGGCATGAGCTTCCAGCTGCCGTTGCATAGATGTCCGGAAACCAGAGTTTGTTGTCTATCGGGGCAATACCGTGTCAGGATTGTCGTTATTTTTTTTGGTTCATTTAATTGATCTTTTGCGCCATTTAGTTGATCTTCTGAATTCTGTGAACAAGGGTTTGTCCAATATTTCATAGTTTTGAAGGTTGTGTTTTTGGGTTTTGCTATGTTCGAACAGTTATATAGGACAGATCTAGCTTCGCTCTAGACGATGTGTATGGTTGTCTGCATTAATATGCATACCGATGTTCTGTTTGTTTTGGATAGCCGCTGGAACGCAACAACAAGTTTTGTTGAGATCGATTAGGAATTTGGATCCAAGGAACCATACAATTGGAGGTGCATTAAAGTTTCCAGCACTACATCGTAGCTGAATGGCAGGTCACTGAGTTACCGAATGAAATGTTTTGCCAGGTGTGGTGTGTATGTTTATGGTAACTTTCCGAGTTTCGTCGACATTTAAATGATTGCGCATTTGTATGTATACGTATGGTATGCTGCCACGGCAATGTTCTATGTCGTATGGGCTGTTGATGTGATAGGTCTACAGTCTACTCAATTGGAATTTATATGGTTGTTTCGCAGCTTCTGCCCTTTTGCTCACTTGGTGATATGGTGGAATCGTCAAGCGTAATAGGTGTGAGCCAGAATATGAGAAATTTTTCAGTTTTTGTTTTTTATTTTGTTAGTGTTATGGAATAAGGTGAGGTTCTTGGTTTGATGATTTTTTGTGAGTTTGGGTTTGTTGATTTTATGAATATGGCGTTGTTAGAATGTAAAGCCGAGCTCTACTTCCCATACAATGTGATATTTCCAGGAATCGAATTTTCGGTGTTGATTTAGATACAAAATTAGGGATATATAAGACCCTGCAAATCCCATTGCAATGAACACCTTTATATAGATGCTCCCTTATGTGTTTATAAGGGCGGCGAGGTGCAACTGAGTGTCGGTAATGTAACCAGCGGTTCATGAAAATGACAGTAAACATCTGCATCATTAGCCAGTCTTTAGAAAATAAACCGGAAGCTGCTGTTGCTGAACCTGCTGCAAATCCACAACCTGGACAAGAAGAAGGTGCTGGTGCTGAAGGTGAATTCATCCCGAGTTGGATTACTTGGTTCTGTTATGTGTTTCACAAAGTATATGGTTTTAGTTTTACTTTGCTCTGCATCTCATTCATATTCTTATCTTACAAAAGGACATCAACTTTAGCTTGCCTCAAGTGTATGGCTTTAGTATATGGTACGGATAGCAAGCCTTATGAAATCTGGCTTTACTATACTCTGGAACTTCTTATGAAATGTGGATAAGCAAGGAACCAATCAACTGAGATATGAAATGCCTGTTGAATAGACCACATACGGTGGATGAATTTATTTGCCTATTCAACTTCTTTTAAGTTTATATTTTGCTTTTCGCTAATATAATTCAAAAAATCTCAGGCTTGCTAACAAACCATTTGAAACAATTGAAATATCACAATTTCAGGTATCTTTAGAATGAATTGTGATACCAACACGGGGTTCTTGCTACCAGGATGAAAAGGTATCTTTAGAATAACTAGCTTGCTACTGTAGTAGAGACAGGACAACACAATAAGTAGGGATAAAATCAGACCAAATGTTCATTATGTGAGAACATTATTCTCTGTTTTATACTGGTGTAATTTTGCTTTAGACATTGGTGTAATTCTATATTACCTTATGCTCTCTATCATATTCTTCCACATTAACTTTTATGGTAGAGTTGCTTTAGTTGTGATAAACGTATGAAAATTATTAGTATAGATATCCCTTCGTTTGGATTCCATTTTTAACATTCAAATAAATATTTGTATTTGTAAAGTTTTGCCCAGGGGTTATTTGGTTAACCTTGGTGAGTCTCTGTTGAATGATATAGACATATGGTTCTTGCATTGAACAACCGGCAAAAATAACACATGGTTGGTTTGTGCAGATAACAATAAGATTGTATGTCAGTACGAGTTTCTGTCTAAGTTAATCAGTTTACTTGAATTTTTTCTTTGAACTTATTAGATTATTTGTGTTTCCCAATTTTATCTTGCTAATTTATTTTGTTTTAGCATGGCAGCACGAAGGTTGGACATCCAGGAAACTCCGGGATTTTGCAGAATAATGTGAACCTCTTCTCTTGATGAGCTTGCTGCTATCAGATCCTTTTAGTGGAGGTTAAATGGTAAGAGTAATTTAGAACTGAGAATTTGATATCTATGATTGCTCAACATTTTTATCAACCGATCAATTTATCGGCATCTGTATATACCGATTCTTTGTTCGTACGGTTATCATCACTAAGAAATTAGTTAACGTCACTAGCAAATAGCAACTTATTGGCATCTAGACATTTATTTCCTAACAGATAGTTAGTGATATAACAAAACAAAACTAATATTTCAAAAGACAAAATTAGTCACGAGTTTCGCGATGTGCATATCCATAGGTAATTAAGTCTATCACTAGCTAGATTGAAACCATTACGCTAGGATGTGAAGTATAAAGCCTATGATAGGATCACCAATATGGATTACTGTGAGTGTCGATGATGTGAAGCTGTTGTATTACCGTGGATGATGTGAATCCTTTGTGGCTAAATCAGCTTTTATGCGAGTGCAAGTATAAACACTATGTAGTATTTATCTATATGCATCTAATTATAGAATCCAGAAGAAAATGAGTCAACTTTTAATCCGCGAGAAAATTCAGATAAACAGGTTACTTTTCCAGTACAAATAGGGATTGGATTCTGTTAAATAGAAGTATCTGTTAACGGGAAAACCCCATTACATTTAGCAGACATGAAAGGCCGATTTGATACCATGAAGGTGTTGATTGCAACACAGCCAAAAGCGATTCAGGTGTTATCCGGTAAAGGGAAGCCATTATGCATATATGTGTTGAACACAATCAATTGGATGGCTTAAAACTGGTGATACAGAACTTGAAAGGTGCTACTGATGAGAATGAAATTATGTCTATAATCCTACACTACATCGACAAAGAATTTATATCTGTGAATTCAGTGGACGATGAAGGTAAGTGGTTCATAATGGTTACTGCCATTGCTTCTTTGTATGGTGGTACTGTAGTCACCTTTGTGTTGTCTAATACCGGTCCCCGTAGGTTCTGAGTTTTTGTCTAGGATACGTCAATGTTGCCTATTATACACCTCCTACATATAGTATCATTGTATCATTTCTTTGAACTTGATTTTGTCTTCTAAAATGTGGATTTTCTACTTGAGACGGAAAAGATTGTGTATGTGTTGTGTTGATATATTTTCTCTGCCAAGTTACTTGGAATGCCTTTTTTTGTAAAGAATTAAGCTCAAAATAGCTACTTAATGACATTTGTTTGAAAACTAATATCATGTCTATTTGGATGGTCTACAGGAATACATAAACCCCTTTGATTACAGTGATGTTGTGACGTCAACAACAAGAAAAAGATGTACACTGAGATAAAGGTCTTTCAAGGAGGAAAATGAAGAGTATGATTTGGAGGAAAGAATAAACTTGGTTGTCTTTCCGTCATTGCAAGGTGGAACTCGCAATAACCACATTGCAGCCCTAGCAATCGCCCTAAAACACGTTGCGACTCCCGAGCACAAGGCCTACATGCAACAAGTGAAGAAAAAAATGCTCTGCATTGACAAGAAGAAAATACAGATTGGTTCTGGAGGTACAGACAACCATATACTATTAAGCATTTTTTATGTGCACTAAAGGCTGTCTCAGTAATTTTTGTTTTAGCTTTGTCATCAATTGGGTCAGACAATGGATGTCATATTATCTCAAACGGGTAAGGGTGTTGTCTGATCTTCTTAGATGGTATGTGCAAAGTTGTGTGGAGTTTAAGTTTTCTTTTTTCTCTAGGATTATTTTTTCATATGCAATAGTACCACGGGCAGTTCTTTTATTTTTTACATGAATTTCATTTATGGTTTAAGGCTTTGAGTTTTTTAGACATGGATAGTTATGATTGATGATGTTGATTTTCTTAAACTTGATTGTTATGCCTTTGCTTAGCGATGTTTGTGAAGGTTTGCATCAGGTTTGTTGTAGGATGTTGCTGGGTATTCAGTGGGTTTGTTTAACACCTCTATTAACAATCAATAACACCGAGGCTGTTGCAGCTGAGCTTCTTTTAAGGTCTTTGAATCATAGGTAAGCAATTTTTAATCTTTATCTTCTCATTTGTTAATTGCTTTATCAATATCTCATGTGACAAAAGATTTATCAATTCTTTCTGCAATATGGTTCAGGTTTGGCCTTATAAAACACTATTCCTTTGGTAATTTATAAGTAACCCACAAGTTTGGTAGTTTGATCTGATTTTCAAGGTCAGACTTACAAAAGCTCAGTTTAGGTTAAGAAGGAAAAAGCCTTGCTCTCTATTTGAGTGTCTACATCTGTTGAAGAACCTCCTGTTGTTCAAAGCATAAATCAGTCGTACAAGAAGCAAAAATACAATGTTTAATTTCTTTTGAATTTGTTTCTCATGCCACAGGATTGTGTGTATCTGTTGTTTACATCTCTCTGAATTCTTCAGTTGAATGAAATTTGATGCAGTGTATTTAGCTCTGCAATTTCTCTTCTAGACAATTTTTCTGATATAGAAATGGTACTTACGCCGTCTTAGCTCAATTGGAAGAGCACGTAGTTTGCAACCGTATAGGTGTGGGTTCGACTCCCACAGATGGCATTATTATTTGAGTGGCTAACACCGTACATGCCTACAGGCAGTATTAGCTTTGGATAATATTGTGCATGCGTAACTAACTTTAAACAAGTGATTCATAGTTTGGTTATGTATATAAAACCTAACAGCCTATCTCTCTCTCTCTATATATATATAAATTAAGAGCAGGAAACATAGGACTACCGCAGGTAAGCAAAACTTTTATGTCAGACAATCTAAGACTATAAATCCAGCACACACATGCTAATCAGTTTAGTTCTTTGTGTTCAATACAGATCAAAGGTATTGAATTAAACATAGGTCATACATACATGAGGATGTGAACACTGGTGAAGGTTGACATCAGCATTTAATGGACTTAAAATTTACAAGGTAGAGACTCCATGGATCTTAATGAATATCTTATTAATGATTGGGATGTTTGATTTCCATGTGTTGTAGGTGTAGTTTTTGAAAAGTTGGTTTGTTTCATGTGCAAGATATATGAACTGAAACTTTATCGGTAAGTTCTTGGTGTAATTTAATATTTTCCATAAAGGGATAATAATGCTGGGTATATAAAAAAGGATGCGCGGCGTTGGCATTTATTGTTACTATTTGTACGTGCTCCACCTGTGCATACTCCTATAAGAAGTTGTGTACTTGATTAATTAAACTTGGAACCCTACTTTTGCCTCCTAAACACTTATGAACCTATATCTAGATGTTATTCATTTCAAGTTACTAAGGGTCACCCAAGTCCATCAACAGTGACAAGAGAATGTTGGAGTAATCAGAACTTCTGTGTGCACACCTCAGAAATGTATCAATGGCACAACTGTTTAACCTTTATATTACTTAAACCTAACATCAAGTATTTACACTTACATACTTTGTACTTTTTAATGGTTTCGTATGTAGGAATGGGAAGCCCAGCATTGTCCTGATGATAAATCATATATATTCCATATGGGATTGCATTGTAACTTTGTATGCCATAATGTAAGGCGTAAAATACATTTAAAAGTTGCTTTTATCCGCTTCACAATTCTCATTGTATGGTATGTTCATTTAGACCGTTCAAGCTTAGATAGTATCGATTTCGTTGGTATTGTCGTTCTCATTGATTGTGAACTTCTTCACAATCACATCATCGCATCGCACACAGAAGGCCCACAAAGACAGAATCAATGAGAACCTAGCACAAATCAAAATAGGCTCAAACCGTTGACATAGCCAAGGCTTTCATGTCTCCCCTCTAAGTTGCTTGGAGGGAATAACAATATGTACTTGGTTCACGAGAAACAATCAAGTTCTATTGTGGTACAACCACTACTCACCTTATGCAATGAGACTCTATTGCTATGACCCTAAAACTTCAGCCTTAAGCAAACTTTGGGATGATAAGGCTGAGGGTATGAAATGTTGGTAAGTTGAAAAAAAGGTTAATTCATTGAAAGATTTGGAGAACTGATGTCACAAGCTACTTCAAATAATTTTGACGAAGAGGCTATTGAGAAGGATTACAATACAACAATGCTTACAACTAGAAAGGTTAAAATGAAGGAGAAGACAAACCAACCATATCAAGAGATTGAAGAAATGTTAATAAATACCAAAAGAACAACCATATCAACAGTGCTTACCAAAAGAAAAAGACAGGTTACGCTTTTATGAACAATGGATTTGTTGATGTGCACGATCTCAATTTTCACAGATACGCACAAGTTACTATGCAATCAATATCAGTCAATTCAAACGATTTCATCACTAAATTGAAGAAACCCCTCTCTGATTTATTGCTTCTCTCCCATTCAATTTTTTTGGAAATGGAAAAAGTTGAAATTAACATAACCCGGGAATGGACTCGGACAATACCCTTTAGTGTGAAACGCGGTGAGCTAAAAGACTTAGGGACTTAGGCCCGTGCAAACGCACGGGCTGGACAACTAGTAAAAAATAAAAGAAAAAGAAAAGAACATGCATCCTAGTAGATACTTCTTGCTTTCAAATCATTCGAAAGCCCACTGGTTCTCCTTTCTGACCTCTTCTTCTTCCTCTGGGGTGAAGTCATTCTTAATGTTGAATGTCTTGCAGATCTCCTCTGGTGTCTTGCAGGCCTTAATCATACAAGTAGAGTGCACGTGCATTGCACGTCAACAATACTTTTTTTTTCATAATTAAAATAGTGTTGCAAATTATAACCATCTTAGCAACATATATA
>JAJJMA010070242.1:0-12639 GCA_023529015.1 Papaver nudicaule
AATCTTGCGAGTAAATAGGCAGCTTCATTTGCCTCTCGCGGAACTGATACGTATTCAACCTGACGAAAATTAGCAGCTGCAATATGTTTTATCTGATCAATGTAGCGAGTCAGTCGCCATGGTACCTTTAGCAGCTCACCATTTAATGCTTGAACCACCTTTTTCGAGTCACCTTCAAACACCAACTTATCGATTCCCAGGTCAACATCAATCTTTATGGCCATAAGAAAACCTGAAGCTTCTGCCAGTAAAGGGCTATGAAGATCTGCAACTTCAGTTTGTGCGCATATACACTTTCCAAGATAGTTCCTTAACACTGCAACACATGATGATCCAGAATTTTTCCAGGCTGCGTCAACGTTAATTTTAATCGTATCAGCAGGAGGAGGACACTAACGTATACTCCTGACTGTTAAGTTGTTCACCTGATTAAGTGGAGCAACCTGGACATCACTGTCTTCATCTTCAAAGTAATACATATTAAACCAATACATTTCATGCACAATTACAGATGGAATGTTAACTGATTTATACTCAAACACCAACTCATTTCTACATCTTTATATTGCCCACAACATACAGATTCCAAGATTAAATGTATAATTTTCATCCTGCATTGTAAGCCAAATTGCAGTGTTCTGCAATCTGAGAGTAAGTGGACACGCAAACATAATAGCCTGAGATACAGGGCAGTGAAGAAATAAATGAGTTGAAGTTTCAGATGCCATACCACACAAGTTATTCAGTTGGAACATCATGAATAAACCTCCCTATCTTAGTTGAGACACCAATCCCTTCATGGATGATTCTCCAAGCGAAATTATGAATTATCGGCGCGAGTTTCTTAACTGCCAAAAGCTTTCTCCAAGGAAAAAAAGAGTTTCAAAGACGAAGGCTCCCCAGTATTGGACTGCAGTAATTTCTGGAAGGATTGAGCTGAAAAATCACCGTTAGGTGTGTGAATACATATCAATTTATCTGAACCATCCCTGTAAATAAAGACACTCAGGATTTGCGCAGCTTCATAAGAGTCGAATCTTTGTCTTACTAACTCAGCATTCCAATCAGTACCCTCTTCATTCATTAAATCTTTCACAAATCTGAGATGCTGGTTTCTCTGAAAAGTAAAAACCAGAGTGAATCCTGTTAAACCAGGTACCCACGGATCATTCCATACTTACCTCACAAATCTTTCACAAATCTGAGATGTCAGAATGTTATTCTTATTCTTTCTGTGAGTAGCTGAAAGATGGAAGCTTCGTGTATTCTTATCATTAGAAGGAATCCAATCTGCCTTATTTCTTTGTTCCCAAAACATCTTCTCTCTTTTCAATAGAATATCTATCTTATTAAGAATATAGTTTTCCTCTTCTCTAATATCATATAGGTGGGAATTAGTTTGTACTTCCAGAAGTTTGCTCTTTTCTAACTCAAGTTCTCTAGTGATATGGCCAAATTTTTTCTTACTCCACTTAAGAAGCTTAGTACCCAGGTCTTGCAATCATCCAATAGTACTACCATTTGTAGCCTGCCAACTTCTTTGGATTTCCTCCATAAATTGTGGATGCTCCGTCCAAAAATATTCAAACTTATATTGTCTTTGATTTCTAGGTAGTCTTCTCATAGTATTTAGTAAAATAGGGGCATGATCACTATATATCCTAGGTAAATGTAAAACTGCTACATCAGGAAATAAACATCTCCATTCACTATTAGATACTACCCTATCCAGTCTCTCTAGAATAGGTGCAGCTTGAATTGCATTATTTGACCAGGTAAAAGCAGGGCCAGCATATCCCAAATCTACCACATCTCTATCTCGAATGAAATTTCTAAATTCATTACAGCTAATATCTGTGGTTGGAGAACCACCATGCTTTTCATGAAAATGCATCAGTACATTTAAATCCCCAATCAAGCACCATGGTGAATCAATAGTTGCAATAAGTCTAGAGATTCTTGCCCAAAAGCTATCTTTGTTTTATTCTTGCGGCGGCCCATACACACATAACAATTCCCACTTTGGTACATTGAAGTGACTCTCAATGACACAATGAACCAAATTCTGATAAGAAGAAATTACCTCCAATCCAACTGAATCTTTCCAGAGAAGCAACAGACCCCCACTTCTACCTCTAGCTGGTACAATATGATGATGTCTGAATCTAAGAGCATTGCAAACTCTCAAACTGTTTCTTTCGTTTAGTCTAGTTTCTGACAAAAATATGGTGTTTGATATTTTTGATGGTGGATTTTTTCTGGAAAAAGTTTGATGTAGCGCTGCTACATCATTTTTGACGTAGTAGCACCTCTGCCATTGGATGAGTGAATCCAACGGTGGTGGTGGCCAATGAATTTTTTAAGTGTAGAATAAAAACTGTATTATCATCAAAAACCACCACCACCATTGGATTTACCCATCCAATGATAAAGGCGCTGCTACGTAAATGATGTAGCAGCGCGACAATCAAAATTGCTTCCGATTTTTTCTAGTTTCAACTAGGAGAATTAAACGATGGAATGGGAAGTGTAAGGCTAAGTCTAATGGGAGTGCTACTTCCACCAAAAGCGTGGTCTATTCCCTGAATGCTACTTATCTCTCCAGATATATCTAGCAGTGGAAGTAGCGTTGCTAGTTAAATGATAAAGCGGTGAAAAAGCGAACTGACGATATATGATATATCGCCAAACCAAATATTCTCATTAGATCAGATGACTGATAACGTATATTTTAGATCTGATGGCTGAGATTATCTGGCGCTTTATGATTCAGCATCCCGCCGCTATATGATTCAGCGCTAGACTGATAACTAGCATTGCTATCTAGCACCCACCATTAGACTTGGTCACTAATAGCATTGCTACAAATCTAATGTGTCATGCTAGATTTTGGTAGATCTAGCACTCCCATTAGACTAAGCCTAAGACAAAAGGCCTCCAGGTTGGCGTGTCACTCCGAAAAGAGAGGGAGGGTGGATGTGATGACTTTAGTAACGGTCCTTTCATGGTTTTTGCGAGAATAAGGACATGTTCAATAATGCCTAATTATTGAAACATTACGAAAGTTCCATTGTAAGTGTCTCTACCGTGTCGGGTTTGTAATCTCTCGTCATCTCAAATGTGTGATAAGATTCAAGAGGATGAAGGTGAGCCACTATTTCGAAGGATATATCATCTGTAACATGCTTATTAAGGATGTATCAGATGAACATATCAGTGTGAGCCTATGTCAAATCAAAACATCAGGCAACTGTAAAATGATAAATTCTACTGAATTCATTGAAATGTACATTCACCTTGTACACTATGGTAATTGCCGACCTAAAAGTCTAGCTCAAGTAAAATCGTAGGACACATCCATTTTCCGTGGCAAAGCCCTGACCCTAAAGACGAGAGGTAGGCCTATGGATGTGCTGTGCCTGTACACATAGCAATAACATACTAGTGAATGGGTATTACCGAGTAGTACCATAAGCGCAGGTAAGTACATTATGGGGTCGAAAGTCATTAGGTATAAATGCGAAGAAAGTAATGACCAAAAAATCGTATTGAATTATGCTGAGGAGGATCTAGCAGATTCTCCAGCAATGTCAAGCAAAATATCTATTTGTACGGAAAATAAATACTCCACTAGGCTACCTCATGTTTAGAAAACTTCAGTCGACGTTAAGGTGTTGGTAGCGTAACATGGTCTTTACGGAGTTGCATACGTATACACATGTGGACCTATGGCTGTAAATTTCCGACTGAATCGTCCTTTCTACGTATAACACACCAAGATATGACCTGGCAAGCCAGAGAGAGGGATGTGTCCATTATCTCTTCCACTTCTTCTCTTAGAGAAAATCTTACAGTTGACTAATTACTCCATGATTTGCAAGTTATCTTGGTTTGTGGTTTAAGCTAATTCCCGATCGACGTGCTCAGATTTGGCTCGATATCTCTTCCATGTGAAATTCATAATCATGCTCTCCATGATATCCTATTGTTTTGTTACGTCCATTGTTGCTACACGTTTGCCCCAACAAAAAGTTTGATTTGTTTTTCTTGTTTGACTATGTTTCGGTGGCTACTCCTTGATTCAGAGAAAACAAACAAATGAAAACGAGAAAAATGGTCTCAATTAAACCAATTTTAAGGACATTTCATCATTAGTTGATCAACCGCGTTGAGTAGGTTAAGTGTCTAATTCAGTTCAATATTATTAAGTAGGCAAAAATTGGATTTAGAGTTAGGTGATCAAAAATAAAAATTTACAACTTCTGATTGGATTACTTTAACCATAATGAGTAAACTAACAAGAACCCATTAATAATCACCGTGTGTAACCCAGCTGTGTGCATTGAACAAGAACCTACGTACCTAACCAAAACACCGTCTAACAAGATTCCATGATTTTTCAACTCAACATAAATACAAAACTACCAGAACCAACTCTACACTCGTTCATTCCGTTCTGCCCACACTTATTAGAGCAAGCACTATGGTTTTCTATTTGGGAGAACTTCTCTATTGAATAGAGAAATGCAACTACTATGGTGCAAAATTTCTCTATTCAATAGAGAAATTGGTTGGCTTTGCTATTGCCTGCTACGGATCCGTAGCAGGCAATAGCAATAGAGAAGCGAGGCGGAAATCCGATTCCCGCAGGGCGGAAATCCAATTTCCGCACAAAACTTTTTACGGAAATCCGATTTCCGCCCAGAATTCATGCGGGAATTGGATTTCCGTCCCATAAATAATACCGTTTGACCTTTTTTTCCTTACACCCCCTCTACACCTAAACATCCAACCATCCATCTTTCTATTTTTTCATGACCGTCAGATCCCCAACGACTCTTTTTTTCAAAATTCAAAAAAAATAGCCGTTGGGATCTCTTCTATATAAGAAAATTCACTCTCTTTGACAAATCCACCCCAATCAATCTTGTTTCCATTGATTCATTCTTTCTCCCTTCAAATTTTCAATTTTTTTTCATCACAAAATCGATATGGCGACTAATTATACCGAGTTAGAAGATCGTGCTATTACTAATTCTTTCATCCGTGTATCAATGGAAAATGCTGAGGGGCTACTAGGAGAGACGCCGTTTTGGAGTCGTGTTTTTAGTTTGTTTGTGGAAGCCACAAATAATCCAAGAGGTAGAAATCAAAATGGAATTAGCAACCGATGGGCATTAATTAGGAGAGACATGTTGGATTTTGTAAGAATTATGAATGCTATTCGCCGGAGGCATAGAAATGCATCACGCCGACAATTGGTCGTACGAGCTCGGTCACAATTTTATGACATCAACCATCGACCATTCAACTTTGAGGATTGTTATGAAAGAATGATTGCAATCGCTGGACATGATTATGGAATATAAGTCTTCTTTAGAGCAATGTTATGAAAATTAGAGCAATGTTAGTAGATTAGTTGTTGTTTATTTTCATATTTGCAATGTGGTTGTTGTTTCAATTAAGGAAAACTTATTTCATTGTAGTTGTTGTTTCCATTAATGAAAAATTTAGTTAGTTGGGTAAAAGTAGTTCTTACACTCTCTTTACACCTCATAACGGCTAGTTTTTGCAAATCCCCAAAATTCAAAATTCAAAAAAACTATCCGTTGGGTACTCATCTTTATAAATAGACTCTTTCACAAACATTCATTTTCATAGATAACTCTTCTTCTCAAACTTTCTTCCTAAACCTTCTTCCCAAACCTTTATCTCAATCAATCTACAATGTCAAGCTCATCGTCAAATGAATCCAGGAGGCCAACTCGATCACCACAAGAGATACTATCTTTACTACGCAAACCAAATGAATCAATCTCAACACCTCCTCCAGCATCTCCTCCTCGTATACGTTATCGAAACATGACTGATAAGTTTGTTCATCAGTACTACTATACGTGTTCTCCATCTCAAAAACCATTATCTCCTCCTCCATCAACACGAATCAAACCAAGCTTCGCTCCATTTACGTTGAAAGAAGATCTACGTCTTTGTAAAGACGTGATCCACTATTATGGATTACAAAAAAGTCGTGGGGATGTCAAGTGGAGCTCCCTGTTTAAGTATATCGAAGATGACTTCAAGTTTCAAAACCAATATGTGCGCGATGCAAGAGGCCTCTCAGAACGATGGTGGAAAATACGTCAAAACGTTCATGATTTTATGCACTTGGGGAGATTGGCCCGAGATTTTCTTGGGAAAGATGTTACGGAGGATGAAGTTTATGCCAGGACTTTGAAGGTATGGAAACAAAGTAAAGGAAAGGAATTCGAGTACGAAGCACATTACCACGAGCTAAAGGATTTTCTCAAAACCTTCGAAGTATTATGAACACATTACCATTGCACTTATTAGTTATTCAAGTAATTAGATGTCAATGTAATTCCTTTAAGGAATACTCATTCGTAATTTTCCTCCTAAAAAGTGTAGCGAACACCTTCGAATGAGCGGATGTTTAAATCTACGTTATTAATTAATGAAAATTTCCTTTCTAATATAAATGGTTTGATAATATTTATATAACTAACAGTAATTCAAATCCAGATAAAAATTAAAACATAATTCAATTGGAAAGGAAGTTACAACATAGTACTAATCAAGGGGTTCAACTACCTCATCATCTGCTCCATAACCATCATCTGCTCCATAACCATCATCTGCTCCAAAACCACCCCCTGCTGCTTCAACACCATTAGTTGCTTCAAAACCACCCCCTGTTGCTTCATCATCATCATCATCATCATCATCATCATAAGCTTCAGAGAGAACAAAGTCTACACTCACATCATCTTCAGAAAAAATAGAGTCTACAGATGAGTAACAGTCTGAACTCGGAGTTGTATATTCCGAATCACTTCTACTAAGATCTGAGTCTAAGTCTATTCTTTCACCTCTTCCAGGCAGTGCAAAGATGTGAGCGGTAAGATCAGCTCTTAACATGTGGTAATATTCTTCATTTTGAAGACTCGAGTAGTGATTGGTGGGGCCTGTTGGTACCCGATTCACTTCTGGAACAACTGCAGCCCATTCAGCATCTCGACGTTCATGTTCAATGATCATGTTGTGTAAAATAAGGCAACATTTCATAATCAAATTCAAATCATGTTGCTTCCAATACTTGCATGGTTCACCAACAATCTTAAATTTACCCTGAAGACTTCCAAAAGCACGTTCAACATCCTTTCTTTTGGCCATTTGGTACCTATTAAACCTAACATATTCCGGAATGTCTAGTGTTACTGGGTAAGCTTGTACAATTGTCTTCAACCTCGGGTAGATACCATCAGCTAAGAAATAACCCATGTTGTATTGGTGTCCATTGATGACATAGTTAACCGGAGGAGAGTAACCACTAAGAAGCGAATCAAAAAGGGGAGAGTGGGCCAAAACATTCAAGTCATTGTTTGCGCCGGGCATTCCAAAAAAAGCATGCCAAAACCATAAATCATATGAAGCCACCGCCTCTAATATCAAAGTACTAACCTTTTCTTTGCCTCTATGTATTCCTTGCCAAGCGACCGGACAATTCTTCCATTTCATATGCATACAGTCCACACTACCAAGCATTCCAGGAAATCCACGGGCGGCATTCTCTGCTAGCAACCTTCTAACATCTTCGGCAGTAGGTTCTCGCAGGTACCTAGGTCCAAATATGGTGCATATGTTGGCACAAAATCTCTTTACATAGTAATATGTTGTGGTTGCACCCATACGAGTGTAATCATCTAGACTATCAGCAGCAATACTTTTGCACAAAGATTTCATCACAGCAACCATCTTCATGTGAGGAGAATGTCCCGGAATACGAGCTGCATCTAGACGTTGTGGCCATTCTTCATCCTCTTCACAAAGTTTGAAGAGAATTTTCTCGAACAAACCTCGACTCATACCTAAACGTTGTTTGAATTGTCTTGGAGTATAAGTCCCATTAGTTGTAAAGTAATCATACATCATTTGAGCATCAGCTCTCTTTCTATTACGCCATAGGTGTTGGCGTGATTGCACTTGGATAGGCACCGGTTGTCTAAGCCTATGTCTCCGGGCATCCAATTCTACCATGCGATGGAGTAAAATAATTTCTTCATCATCATCACTCGATGAAGCAAAATTGAGACCGTATTTCGCATTCAAACACCCACGAATCAAACTCATTGCACCTTTACAAGCATGAATTTTAAGTCAATTTATACATTCAACACCAAAACTACTTCAATACCACAAGCATTAATCAAAAATACACCATACAACAACAAAGAATCAATGGATTTTAACGATTCATTCTAAAATCAAAGGAATCATGATAATCAAATTAAAATTGGATTGTATAAACCTAGATAAGATTTACTAACCTTGTTGATGAAATTTCAAATTGAATGATGCAAAAGAATCGCCTTCGAAATGTTAGTAAACCCTTATAATATCACGGAAAAATTCTAACTGGTTATCTTCAAAATCGAAAGGGGGCGATTATCTATTTTCTTTGAGTGAAGAAGAGAGAGTGGAGAAGTTGAGAAATGAAGTTCAGGTCGCAGGGTTTCTGTATGAAAACCTCTTCTTTACGGAAATCGGATTTCCGCAGGTCAAAAGTCAAGCTTTGACTGTGCGGAAATCCGATTTCCGCAGAATTTTTTTTTACGGAAATCGGATTTCCGCCCAAAAAATCTGCGGAAATCCAATTTCCGTCTCCAAATAGCTAAGACCACCGTGGTTGCCATTTTTTCGCCATTTCCGCCTTTCCCTTTCTCTATTCAATAGAGAAGGCTTAGGCAACCATAGTGCTTGCTCTTACTCTAGTTAAAGCTCCCTTTAGCACCAATAACTGAACTGGGTTTAATTATGGGCACCACCCCCGGTCCACCGCTTCCCATCCATGCTCAAAACTCATGTCCATCTTGCAGGTTCTTGTCCTTCCTTGAAAGAACACAATACACTGCATGAACTAGCATGGAGTTTGAAAAAGGCGCGGAGTATCCTATTCGGATGTTTAGTACTATGCTTCAATACAAATTCCATCTATCAAATTCTTGGAAGGACTGGTTAAAAAATTAGGCCATGGCTCGCAGCTAATAAATGAGAGCCATGAGCCATCAATAACATAACCGAAATTCGAACTTAAAGTAGTAGACCTTTATTTTGTATCCTTTTTCAATCCAAATTGTCAAAAGTTCCAACCCCACCGGGCCACCACAATCTACTTTCATTATTTTAGCTATAGACAAATTTTATTTGAACTTATATACTATCAAAGACGCTATTGATATCATCACCATTTCATTTGCCTCAAAATTCAGTATCCTCATCAACAGTCTTTGTAGTCGGTGCTCAAAATATACTTTTTTTTTTCCCCTTTCTCTTTTCAACGAACTCTTCTTGCTTTTGTTTTCACTGAAAATCTCTAGTCTTTCAGTGTCCCTAAATTTACTTGGTACAACTTTTTCTTTGGGTCTAGAAAAAGAGTTATACCGACAAGAATCAAATGAGTTTAAGCTGAATTCAATTACCAAATCTTGATATGTTATTGGGGCTTAAGCAAAATCAATGGAGTCCAGTGAATGTGGATTAAGATTTAAAATCATTTTGACTTTTGACTAGTAAAGTCTCATTCTCTTACCCTTTAAAGTAAAATGGTTCCATTAGAATATAGTTTCCACCAAACCTATGCTTGGCTCAATCATGAAATTGATTCTACGAATCTACTAAATCATTCCTAAACACTATTTCTTGGTAACTAATTAGAAACTTAAACTTAATTGTCAAGATTACTGTGTCATCACTAGTGGTGCTAGTGCCCACTGCCTACTGTTCTCTTTATATTGTTGTGTGTGTACTGATAAGTCAGGCTTCAATATTGCTGTAGCACCTGACTCTTACCCTGAAAACACAGGGAAAAGGCACACTTTCCAGCCTGTGTGAAAGTAATATACAAGAAAATAAAAATAAAAAGTATATGTTTGGATTGTTGTTTTGATAAAACAATCAACGTTTACATCACCATTAACCCCAAAACATAGAGAATCAAGGCTGGTCCATGATTGTCCATGTCTGCAGGGGAGTAAGGGTCAGAGAAGTATTACCTTTTTTTTTACTTTCGGTCAAGGCATGTTCATCACAAAAAGATAAAGTTAAAAACAAAAGAGATGTTATTGTCTGTTGGTTCCAAATACTGGAAAAAAGGTTTTAGAAAATTTCCTTCCTGCAATCAAATATTGCTCATGTTATGATGGATTGTATTTCTTAAGTAGAAAATTCTAAATTGATCATGTTTAATTTAGAGACAAAGAGACCTTGTTATAACCTTTTGATAAGAGACAACATGTTCCTGGTTAGTTTAGCAGAAGACAATTTACAGGTAAGAATTTGGCTTCTAAGATATAGCCAATGACTACCGAACTTGACATCTTAACTTGTTGCACTGAGTTCATGTATTAAACAACTGAAAAACAGATAAGGAGTCAGGATTAGATAATTCAAAGCCTAGATTTACTTGTACCAACTACTACTGTTCTAGTAAGTTCATTTCTCTGGCACACAGATGTGATTTGTTAAATTTGTAATCAAAGAAAAAACCCATGTCTGATATTATGATCTATTGTCCACGTTGATACAAGTTTGAAATTAGTATGATGGCAGAGAGTAGTACCCAGTTGGCAGTACACATGGCGCATCATGATGCAAGGGCAATAATTTCAACTCATGCTTAGTTTAGAAGAACACAACACATGCTAATTAAACAAAGATAGAATGATCCTTAACGCATTGCTAAGAAAGAAGAGTTTTAATTATCACCTCACCTCCAATGAGCTGTTGACAATAATATTATCAATTACAGTAACGTGAATTCTGTCTACTAAACTGGCAGAGTTAAGGTTAAGCATGGGGTGACCAACTCATTCTCCATGCCATAGTAATGCAAAGTCAAGTGAAAATGAACCGATGAATGTTGATTAGAACATGCCCAAGGCCTAAAACCATCGTTGGTTGTGTGGACTGTGGCAGTGTATGGACATGACAATCTTCTTCACCACGGCGAAGCATCTGAACTTTACCATAGTCAGCAGTTACCAGATAAAAGGTCTACAGACTGTACTCTACCGTTAGTAGAATCATTCTCATACAGGGATGGTTTGACCTTTGAGCAGCACGACTGAAATCAAGTTTTAAAGTCGGATACTGGGTTCAACACAGATGTTAGCTTTATGGAAACTTTCGTTTAGGAAAGCCTAAGCCCATCAGCTTCAACCTTTATTTCTTTAATAATGTTACGATTATCCCATTGGGATGTGGGAGAACCGTCAGTAATGGCTTGGATAACCACCTTCGCATCGGCTTCCACTTGAATACTGTGCAGAGCTCGTGCTTTAGCCCATACCAACGCCTCTTTCACAGCTCTGCACTCTCCTTCCTCTACGCTTAGCGCTCTCTCCTAGTATGTTCCTTTGATCCCTTGGCATCCACCTGCATTACAACGAAGAACAAGGGCAGTGGCCATCTCGTTAGTTGTTTCATTAAAATTAAATGAACAATCTATATTGACTTTATTTAAGGCAGAAAATTGGAGGTGGATTCCATATAGAAATAGGCCTAACTAATGCAGGTAAAGAGCTTATGCATGTGTTCCTATCTAGTGCCTGTGTGCACGGAAATAGATAAAAATTGGCCCTTCTAAGAGTGTCATTGATGGTTGGCAGAACCCCTTGATGTACGCAGTCACAACGGTCTTTCCACAAGACCCAGCACACTACCATTCTTACATACAAAGCCTCCTATGTCAAACCCAAGCTACCTCCACCACGAAGACTTTCCCCTGTAAAACAAACTCAAAACCCACGCCCTGAATGTCCCAAACTGATGCTGAACTGCACCTATATCAATCTGGAAACTGTTCCAGACACGAACTGCATGAGTGCAGTTAAATAACAGGTGTTCCAGGCTTTCCTGGTGCTCTTAACAGGAGCCACAGACGTCCACAATCCCTGGAATATGTCGAGACAACCGCGAACGAGTAAGAACTATACCATGAATGCATTTCCAGGCGAAAATCTTGATCCGATGGGCTGTTTTACACCCCACGTACAGACCTTTCCAGACCTTACTGTCCACACCGCTTGAGGAGTTCACTATGGGAATGTGTGCTAGACAATTATAAGTACTCTTAACGGAAAATTTTCCGTCCTTGCTGGGCATCCAAATGACTGAGTCTTCCTTGCTCAAGTCTACAAACATTCTATCTAACCAAATCAAGGTTGTTCTCCCGTTGTTAATCTCCATGAAAATGTTCCTTCTAATTCAATTTTTAACCTTCTTCGATTCCCTTCCACATCCATGAAATATTAGAAGGTGAGTTATAATAATGAATGAGATTACCATTTGGGAAATATTTAGCTTGAAGAACTTGAACCCAAAGTTGTTCCCTCTCCGTATAAACCCTTCATGCCAACTTGGTAAGTAAAGCTAAATTGAGCTTTTCCAAGTTTCTGAATGCTAAACCTCCCCTGTTCTTTGGTTTGCATAAGTGATGCCAAGATGTAAGGCATGCTCCTTGATTAGACTTGTGTCCCCACCGAAAATCTCCTCTCTGTAGCTTTGAGACTCTTGTAAAATTTTGAGAAAGAACTTCTCTGATTTGATTTCAAGACAAAG